>VDFB02000007.1:65014839-65030894 GCA_007258455.2 Sequoia sempervirens
GGTAGAGGGTTTAAGGGTTTGGGTTTTAAGGGTTAAGGGTTAATGGTTTAGGGTTTATGGTTATGTGTAGTGATGGAACTTCAAAGTTTTGTTTTGTGTTCTATTCTATCCCGCCTTGTGTCTCTGGTCATCTATGGTGTTTGGGAAAAGTCTAAGGTTGGGGTTTTACCTTCATCTTCATGTAAAACCCTAGTGTTCATCTTACACCTTGGATGGGATCTCTTTGGTCATTAGTTTTTGGGAAGGCTTTAAAATGACTTAAGCCCCATCGCTTCGTCTAGGCTGGGCCCCCTTTTGTTTTATCATTTTATTTCCTTCGCCTGACTTTATTTTTCCTAAGTCTTTTGTTGGTCTCGTGTTCCCTCGTTAAAACAACTTATGTCATTGTTTGTCGTCGGCCTAGTGATGTCCCCTTATTCCTTTATGGGAGAGGGTCCAGTAGTCGTGCAGGCTAACTTTCTCAGCATGTAGCAATTGACTGGAATATCATAGAACCTTCGTTTTTTCTTTTGAAATGTAGACTGGTCTCTTATTTATCTATAACTAAGGTTTGGAGTTGTGACTCATCATACAACTCGCCACATCGGCAGATCTTTTGAGAAGTGTCTAAAATTTGACTTTTTAAAGGTTCGACCAAAACTTAATCATGGAACCCCCAATAGTTGAAGCAAAAAAATATCATTTTGTTGCTTGTAGAGATATCTATATTTTTATTTAAATTAGAATTAATATACAACCCTAAAATTGAACCAAATATTTATTGATAATATAAATCTTTGATATCTCTACCTTTATATTCAGCACATATGGACTAATGGTTGAACACAAAAATCTATTTGTTGTTGTGAACATGTTAAATTTACATCATGCCAATCATATTCCATTCATCCAATAAATCAGGACTTTATTTAAATCAAATCCAAATCTTACATTTTCCATCATTTTTAAGTTTAAATAAATCAAGTATTTAAGTCTTGAAAGTCAAATCATCTAATCAGCATTAAATCGGCATAATCATCATCTATTTAATCTAACCTTGATTAAATGTTAATCCCATCCCACTTGCATTCTCTAGATATCTCCACTTGCACAATAAATCAATTTTATTGATTTATTAAAAAACCTCATTTTTTCTCAACATGACAAGTCAAACAGGGACATTTATTGCTGTTTTTCCTTGTCCCCCTCTCAGCATTTATGGCAAAATTTGAATTCAAATTTTCCCCCTCTTGGGCACTCTTCCCAAATCTTGCACATGCATCCACCAATCACATGATGACAAGTGTCCTTATCTCATTGGCAGAATCTTAATCCCACATTGGTCCCTCTTCAACATTTGGCATTTTGAAAATCTTTAAATAGGTGCATCATCCTCAAGCAAATCCTCCACAATCTTTATGCAAAGTCACTCTCTTCACATGGAGATCTGATTTTGTTCATCCACTTCACAATCTTCACAATCTTCACAATTTCATGCAAGGTTACTCTCTTCACTTGAGATTTAATCTTGTTCATCATCACTCCACCATCTTCATAGCATTTTCAATTTGAGCTTTTATCAAGGATTGGGAAAGGGTCACTAGCACATGTGACACCAATCCACTATGAGATAGAGTTGGATCATGTCTTTCATATGCATTCTTTAGTTTCTATTGTTCCATTTTTATTGCATGATTGATGTGTTTCATTATTTCATAGGGATGTTAAAATGGTGTTTTAAACTAACCATATTGCAGATTTTAGCATCCACATTTGGCGCTAGAAGGAGGGCAAGAAGCCACAACCATGTCTTGTTTTCATGTATTACTGACTTTTTTGAATCTGATTGGTGTTTCATTGTTTCTAAATATCATCTATTGATTTGAAAGTTGATCAAAGATACATAGCACTATGCATGCTTAGTAGAACGATATAATCTTTAGAGTTGAGCATTTGTGCATTATATCTTTGCAGCTGCGAAGATTCATATCTTGTGCAGAGTGCATTTTTCTCTTTTGAGTTAAATTTTTCTTTTGAAACTTACTCGTAGGAAGTTGCCATATTCAAGTAAGGCTGGTAGCTATGTTTGCATAGAAACGTATGTACACAAACCAATGCACATTTGCTCTCCCAGAATCTTCATTTATGTTGTAAGCCCACTAAGTAACTACCAATCACTTTCCTGCAATGAGTAATCTGAACCTACCAACTGGTATTTGTGTCTAAAGATAAGCCTGTCAAATGTACGCTTAAACATGCTATCTCAAAATCCAAGGCAGCCTTCAAAGGGTAGGAACGAACCTAAAGATATGTGACTTAACCATGGTCATTTTATTTTTTCTGATGGAAATGGATAGATATCTGAAGATGCCCGTAGATTAATGTCTTTTTCGCATATATATGATATGTTGTAGCGCCTCTTATCAAATGCCTTTTCTATATTAACGTTGTTGTATGTCACCTATGTTTACACCTGCTAATGGTGTTAAGATTGAATTCTTTTTGTTAGCTGGTCTCTCATCTTTATGCCTGTCAATAACATTTGGTCCAGAGTGAAGTGTTTATGCTGCAATCATGGCGCTACAGGAAAACACATTTGTTTGAGGTATTCGGTCTAGCAGTTCACACACGTTATCCATGCCCTGCTGTCAAAAATTTTGCGCGCCTTGTCTCTGCTGTTGCATTCAACTGTCAAACAGTTCACACGAGTCTGTCCATGCTTCTGGACTAAAAAATAGGCTAGTTCATGTGCCTTGTCTTTATTCATATCCATACTTTTGACAGTGAAATATTTACTTGCTGCACTTGGTTCATTAAATATCGATTTATGGTTCCCACCACATACTCCAGGATTCCAACACCCTTTCCACACATACTGCTCCCATGAGTTGTCATGCTACTCATACCTACCATTGAAAATCCATCCATTCATCGAAGCACGCACATCCAATGCACCTGAGTCGTACCCATATTGTTTCTTTTACTATTGCGAAAATGCAAACCATGAGAAGGCCTCCTGCGTAGTTGAGGACAGTCAAAAGCATTTATGGTTGCGTACCATAGTGCTGCTTACAGGTGCAATGTCACACTGTTATTTTGCGCCAAGTGAAATAGGCAGGGAGGACGCTGGAAAGGTTGTAGACTTCGGTTTTACACCTGCAAATGCATTTGCTTAAAAGTTTCTAAAGCCTTTTTTTTTCAAAGACATCCATGAGGCGCGCATTGGTCAAATAAGACAAGTCTGATTTTGAACTGCCAAACTCAATCATTAATGCAGCAAAGGGCGCGATTTCTTTTCACCTGCAATTATGTTGATTTGAAAGTGTCTCAAAGCCTTTTCAACAAGTGTAGTTCTTCAATATTCTGACGTTATCTGTTTGGTGCAGGTGTCATTTATTCACAGTAGGAAAGATCTTTGTTAGCTGTTGTACGTCTATAAGTTATGCAAATTCTAATTAGTGCTAATGGAATGAGCGGACTGTGTTCTGACAAGAGTGGAAATCTGCACTGTATCAGCAATTGTTAGCATTGTGTGAAGAGCATCGAGCGCAATGAATAAAGAGAGACAGATGAAGAACTATTAATGTTGACAGCAAAATCTTTTTTTCTATTGATACAAAAATCCTCAAATTTCTGTTTTTAGGCTCTGGCTGCATGTATTTAATGCGTTCTTTTATGCTAGTTGTAATTACAATGATTGACAGGAGAACAGAGGAACAGTGGATTTGATTGGATTCAGCTTCACACCTACCAGATGCATCTGCTTACAAACATTAGTAGCTGTTAATAGCATACATGATCCTTTATGCGTCCTGACATTTATGGTGCAGTTTTGTATTTTCCAAATGCATGTGCTTGAGATTTTATATCTTTTCAAATTTATGTCTACTGACAGCACTTAGCATTAAAATCCTTTTGATACATGATTTTCAGTGTTGACTTTACCCCTACCAAGTGCATTCATCTCGAGGTTTTGTGTGAAAAGATTTTACTCACTGTTTTCTTCATATGCTGGCTAAAGGCATTGCGTAGCCATATAAACAGTAGATCTAGCTGGCAGCCAATAGAGATTAGTGTGACAGCAACAATTGTCAATCATTTCTTAGCTAAACTTTTGGAAGAAGGCTTATAAAGACATTCTTGTGTCTACATTTAATGCCAATAGACAGGGTCTTAGGAGGAATTAAATATTTTAGAATGATCACTCTATTAAATGTCATTAAAAATTCCTGCTGCTCTATTCATTTTGAATATTGACATCTGATTTGTCCATTATGCCTTTTCCTCAAACATGAAATTATGATAAATGCATGAAAAGTTAAATTTTGAGTAAAGATCTTTTCTTTTATCATAAATGATACTTGTTTGGTGGAGGACACAAGATCAATAAATATATGGCTACTAAAGGCAACATTTGTGTTATTCATCATTGCTCATAAAACTACATGACTTGGTGTTAGGGATTTCGGATTGTAAAATCATGTAGCATTTTCATTGGAAATTATCTTATTGTTTTATTGACTTGAGCATCACATGAGTGACTTTTTCTCTCATAGGTACAAAAAGCGAAACAAAGGTACAAGCAAAAGGTGAAAGGTACAAAAAACAAACGACGGACAATCAACGTACAAATGAACAACGAAGGCGAAAAGGTGCAAAGCAAAAGAGGAGGAGGATTTTTGTTTGAAAACACAATGTGTTTTTTAACACTTTGATCAAAACTACTTCACAAAACGAAAACGAAAGGAGGGAAAGATTTTTTCTTTTCTTTGAAAACACAGTGTTTTTTAACACTTTAAGTGTTTGATCAACACTTCACGAAATTGTTTTCCTTTTCGTTTTAGAACATTAGTTTTCAATTGGGGCTAAAACGAACAATTTCATTTTCATTGCAAAGGGCTTAAAACGAACCTTAGAACAAACTTACTAGATTTCGTTTTGGTTTAAAATTGAACAAGGCAAACTTCACACTTGATTTTGGTGCTTAAAATGAAGTCATCATTGCTTTGAGGCTAAAACGAACAAGTGCTTGATTGTGTTATTTTGTCTTTTGAGTGCGTATCCTCTCCCCATGCGCTTCGTGCGATCTAGGGTGCAAGAGAAACACTCAAATAGATTTTATTGCTTTTAAAACACTTATATTTTTGGGGCTTTAAAATGGAACATCTTGTGCGTGAGTGTGAGAATTTCGCATATCTTCGCTCTTGTGCTATCAAAGAATCGATCGAGTTACGGATTGTGTCTTTGCTCGCTTTTGTTTATCTTAGAGGGCCTGCCTTGGGGAAAAAGTACTCACCCAAGCGACGACTCAACCGGTAACACTCTAAAGCCAAGAGTACTTCCAGCCGGGATATAAATGAGGATTTTGGTTAAACGCCATAATCACGCGGTTGGCTCCGACAAGATGGATCCGAAAGGGGACTCTTGCCACGTTGGGTCAACTCCTACGAACGGAAAGTCCTTACTAGAACCTATGTGTTAGAATTTTCCACCTAACTGCTTGTTATGCAAGAACTGGCCGTGCTCAGTCAGCCTCTCTCCCACAATTTTACGGGTTAGTAGAGATGGAAAGCAATGCCATGGGAGTTTTCATGGGTGCTGGATGCTTGGCTGCCCGCATAAGTGAGGCCGCGGAGGGGAGCCAAGGGTCGGGCAGACACTTCCAACCATCCGCTGGGTGCAGGCGTAGCTGGACTTGTCCAAGTGGGGACTCAGCAAACATTGTCTATCACATCCATAGGGCTTGTAATTATTTTTTGTTTGAAAACACAGTGGGTATTCGAAAACATTTTGCAAACAAACACTTAAACATGATCATGCAAATTTCAAACCCCTTTTGATAGAGCAAATACCTTTTGACAAATTTAAGTGTTGTTGCCTTCCCTTGGGATTATGTCCTTAGAGGTTTCTCATCACTTGAATTTATATCGTCATTTGCTCTAACTAGGGTTAACCTAGGAAATCCCTTTGCCTCAATTTCTTGGAATTCCCACACAACACTTTGTGGGAAGAAAAGGAATTTTGACATAGGACATCTTAGTTTGAAACTTTAATCAAGAGTGTGTTTGTGGTAAAAGGAATACACTAAGCAAAGATAACGAATTGGACCCCATACATGTGCTTGATATCTCTTGGTCATATTGGTCTTTTGATTGCTCTTAGAGAAAAGTGTGTTCTTCAATACCTTGGCCTAGTAAACAAAGTCTTTCTAAGTCTCTTAGGATCAAAATCCAACACTTCATTCACCTCAAACATTTATCAACATCATCCCACAAACAACTTTAGATCTTTGCAAACATCATCCTAGACTTGGGTACATTTCCAAACCAAATCAAAATCATTTGTTTAGTTAGGTGTGTTTGGATGAATCCTTCCACGCACACTTAGTTAAATTATCACCTCTTTGAACAAGTTCATCCTAAGATAACATCCAACATCTTAGGGTTTACAAGTTCATGATCCACATCAAAACAATCAAAATCAAAATCCCTAAGTCTAGTATTGATTCAAAGTTCCTAAACGTTCATCACTCATATCATCCACCTTTCATCCTCCATATCATCATTGGTCCTAAGAATCTTAGAGGTCACTTTCGCAACAAGGTCAAAACACAAGAAGAACATGGAATATACACTTGATCCATACATCTTGAGTAATCTAAATCAATTGAATCCTCAAAGCCTTTCATTTCCTATCAATTATCAAAATCCATGCATAGGATCATTGCCTTCGACAAATATCAATGGTACAACAAGTATGGGTATGCCCAATCTGAATTTTGGAACACATCTCCCCATGATAGATTTCAATCAAAGTCCAAACTTACAAGTCTATCCTCCAAACAATCAATGCATGAGCCTTGAAACGAACAACGTCATTCCACCAAATCCCTACAAACCAAATGTGGATGTACCAAGTGGAAGTTTTCGAAACATGAATCCTAACTCCGAAAACTTTGGAAGAATGATTCCCAATACCAACAATGTTCATCCTATCATCCCAAATCAAAATGTCATCCAAAATCCATTTTTCCATGATCCCATTCAAAAACGACAAGCCTGCATGCCAAAACTACTTGAACACAAGCCAAATCAACTATCTCAAGTGAGTCAAAATCAAAATCAAGAACAAATTTGGCGAGATCAAATTGCGGAACTTTCCAAAACAGTTGAGGCATTGCGCCAAGGGAAATCTCCACCACCATTACCTACATCATTCCTTGGTTTAGGGCTTCCCCCTTTACCTAACACCAATCATTTCACCCAAATCAATCCACATAACATCAATCAAACCATCACGACAAATCCTTTGAATATACCATCGACATCACACCAATGGATGGTATCTAATCAAACAACAACATTGATCCCAAATCAAAATACGGTCTCCCAAGGGCCTATCACCTCGGTCAATCCAACCATCACTATCCCTTCAATCATTCCAAACACCACTATCACTCCCATCACATCTCAACCCCTCACTACCATGATCGCTCCGAGCGTATCTCAAACACTTGTCACTACATCCAACACAATTTCAATCCCACCACCACCACCATTGCGACTAAGCCAAGTAAGCAATTACAATGCTTCATTCAAAGCATACCAACAATTGCTCCAACAATATCAAACAATTCGGCAAGCGCCTATAGCCACGCACGCTTCTCAAGCTTCACAGCAAAATCAAGCTCAAACATCGCTGCAACAACAACAAGCAACACAAGCTCAACAAGTGCAACAATCCTTTCAAGTTTCCCAAGCCTCTCAAGCTACCCAACCAACACGAGCACAAACACAAAAGATGACAACTATTGAAAACAAGGATCAAGATCAATCCATCACTGAGCACACATTTACTTCATCCAATGATCAAATCGACAAATGTCAAGAGTCACTTTTGAATCACGATCAAAATCCACCAACAAAACTCGACAATGAGCCAATTCAAGAAATGTCAACATCGTTTGACCCTATGGTCAAAGACATTGAAAATCCCTCCACCACAATTGTCGAAAACAATGATCAAAATCTCTCCATCGAAGAACACATTGAGGATGTATCTACACAATCCGATGATAAACTCACCATACATCAAGAGCCACTTTTTAGTGATCTCTTTCAAGGAGTGTTAGGGTTATTTGATCCAATTGACATAATGCACAATCAGTTCACCTATGATCATGTTGAAAATGTCTCTACATCGCCTTACGAGTTAGAGGACATATCTCAAGAATTTATTCCAAAGCATGATCAAAATCTTTTACCAAAGTCTAGCAATGGTCCTTTTCAAAACATGTTAATCCCCTTTGACCGCATGGTTACAAATGCTGAAGGAACCTTGAACTTGACCATGCCTAATGTCGACATCCAAAAGTCCTTTGTAAGAAATCCATCCTTTGAAGCTGCCCCATGTCAAGAACTTGATCCAAAGCATGTCGAAAACAACTCTGAAATCATTCAAGATCAAGAATTTGTATCTTCAAGCTATTATAATGATCTAATGGACACTCTCCTATCCATACAAGATGTCGCAAATGATGATCACACTAGCATAATGCATATTCATTCATCTACCCATGAGATGCTTTCTATGGATGGACACGTAGATGAACTTCATCAAGAACAAGATTGTGTTACACAAAAAGAGAAGATTCTTAACTCCTACAATCAAACAGAGTTGTCAACATCAGGATCAAATATGTCCCAAACTCGGATTGAGGACATCATGAATAAAGATATCCATCATTATCCGCCCAAGGAAACAAGTCAGATAGAACATTCAGAGATAGCAGAGCAACAAATGGAAATAATGTCATCTACGGTGGTCATCTATCAGAGAACACTTATTGAACAAGAGCTCTTGGAAAAGGCAAAATCAAAGCATGAAGGTATTACTTCCACCACACTGGGGGCAACTTCGTCTCAAGCAAACGTCAACATAGGGAGCATGAAGTGTCCTTATGATGAAGCTAGTGTCAATACTACAACCAGTCACGTCATGAATCTTCATCCACCCATCACCCCATCCACAAATTGGGACCAACGTCAAAAGGAATATCTGAATCAAAGTATGAAGAACGTTATTAAATCAAAAGAAGCTGAGAAGCATAATGGACAAATCAAATACAAATGGATACCAAAAAATACAAAGAAAGATCATCCCTATCAAACTCCATCAGTCAAAGAAACTGTGGGGCAAAATCAAAGAGGGAAAGGTATCCATCAAAGATGTCCGCAAAATCAAAAGCAGGCTTTTCAAGCGACGTACAAAGTATATCAAGCAGTTGGTCCTAATTCCATGCACACTTCCGTATCCACCCATCATTGCTCATCTTCCCAAGTTTGGAAGTCGGAGGTTCAAAGCGTCAGCCAATCCATCTCTTATCCTAAACCCTCCATCCATGCCTCCGCATAATATCCAATTCTTACATTGACCGTGTATTGGCAGCGACCCTTCATCATGGATTGAAGGCAATCTATCAGCGATGTCGTGCAAAGACAAGTCAACCACGGTATCGTGAAGCATATCCCAAGAATCCCAAAAGTTGCATTCAAGTGCATGTATATCTTAACCGCTGACTCCTTGGTGGATGTCGATGGCACATTATGGCGGGGGCATCACGTCAACATACCCGGATGGTTCGGCATGAATCTTCGGAAAAATGCAAAAAAATCAAAAAGCAAAAATCCAAAAAAATAGAAAAAGGATTGAAAATAGTAAAGAAAAAAAAATCGTCCTCTAGTGAAAACCGCATGGGCGGCGCTTTGGGCAAGACCATGATGAAAACCTGGCAAACAGGCATCATGTGTGGAATCGAGCATCTACGTACGCCAGTTCGGATGAAAGCATCTCATCCCATCCATAATAAATCGAGCATTCCATCCATATTAGCCATAATAAATCCATCCATCCATGAACCATTTATCCAATCCATTCGCATCCATCATCTTAGTCATCTTGGTCTTGACAAAATTTTGGGGCATGCTTTACGCTTGCTTATGGTAAACATCTTGACATGGGCCGTTTTCATTAATCCTATCCTATGCAGCATTATCTGAGCCATGAAGCATTATCCAATGAGCTTTCTTTATTTGAACACCTTATCTTATCGCAAGATAATCCTTGGCATCCTTTGCGTACTTACCATATCCATCCATCCATACACTTATCCGAGCATCCATCCATTGCATTCCATACATTGCTAGAAATTGGGGGCAGATATATACATCTTGCTTCGAGAATAAATCTTGATCTATATCCTTCACCTTATGTGGTGATCTGAACATTGGAAAGCATGAAATCAAATTGATCAAATCATTTGCAATCCAAAATGTGAATCACTAGCCCATGGCATATTTTGACGAAAACAGTCCTTATCAAGCTTCATCTTTCATCAAACATCAATCCAAACAATCGATATCAGTTGCATCTAACGCATCCTTCAACGTCACATCAAATCATCCAAACATCTTTTGTTCCAAATCAAGCTTCATCAAACATGATCAATCAAATCCAATCAAAAAAATCATCTCAGGATATCCTTGTGTTGCTTAACACTATCCTTGCATTGTCGTGTATCCTCGACAATGTTATCATTATCAATCCTGACCAACCCATCCTTGCATTGTTGTGCATCCTCAACAATGTTATCCTCATCAATCTCGATCAATCAATCCTTGCATTGTTGTGCATCCTCAACAATGTTATCATCATCAAATCATCATCAATCAAATCTTTGCATTGTTGTGCATCCTCAACAATGCTATCATCATCATCAATCCATCGATCTAATACATCAACCTTAGCTTGGTTTTTAGCAAAATCCTAAACAGAGCACTGCTATCACATCCATATCAGAATCGTCAAAATCATGCAAAAAATCCAAAACATCCAAAACTTATATCAAAAATCCAAAAACACTCAAAAAGCGAAGAAAACATCAAAAACATTAGAATCCGAACTCACATTAGATCTCACGAGGCTTAAAAGCGTAGGCAAAGGCTAATCTTTGATCAGCCCGAGACATCAAAATCAAAAAATCAAAACATTTGAAAAATCCAAAACACCAAAAACAGCCTCAAAACATTCCAAAAAAAAGTCAAAAACATCCAAATATTTGAAAAATCCATCCGTCTCATTTCGCTTTCACCCGCAATAATCAATCATCCACAATAAACTGATCATCACCTTCATCCTTTGGCAACACAAACAGAAACAATCATAGCAGGCAGCAAAATCAAGCTTCAATCGTAAAATCAAAAGCGAACAACAAAACATTTAAAACAAAATCAAACTCTTGATCAGTCGCAAACATGTCAGTCGACCTTATATCAACAGCCTATCAATCAACTTATCAAACCATCATCATCCTATACAAAGCATGTCCTAGGATCCGTTCCGACAATGGGCACTTTTATCAAATCAACCACTTTGGGTAAACAAAACGGCGTGTCATTAACATGTCCTAGGATCCGTTCCGACAATGGACATTATCTTTTGGCAATGAGTTTTGGCTCCCATCTTTTGAAACACATTCCTTTGGCTAGAGGTATGAAGAACATTGGCTTGTTTGTGTACTTGATCTTTTCTCTTGGTTTATCTTATTGCGCTCATTCCAAGGACCTCTCGATGATATCCGAACAGAGGATTTAGAGAAATAGGAATGGGGCAACGATCATTATCTTTTGTTTGCTGTGCTTGTTGGACGTTCTTAATAAAATAACTTGGCGAATACTTGCTTTGTTAGATGCAGCCCTAGCAAGGTTTCCATTATCAATCAAGTGTGAACAAGAATACTCCTATACGCTTGTTGAGTCAAAGTCCATCACCACTAAGTACAAGCGCCATCCTGGTCCTTTATACCTTGATGCATCGTGCCAAGTGTTATCAAAAATAAAGTAAGTGATCCTTTGAAATCCCGATCCTTGATAAGCAAATCATCATCATCTATCATCATCTATCATCATCATCTCTAATAAAGTCGACCAATCATGGACTTGTTGGATCCTCTTGTCATCATCTCATTTCGGCACTAACATCATGCATCCGTCCTTACATCCATCATGCATCCATCCTGCATCTGCAAACCATCAATAAACCGCATACCACATATCATTCATATCATACATCATAGGAAACATCGATCATTTCACATGCATTGCATATCATCATCATAATATAGATCTGTTAGTCTAAGCATTTCATAAATCATCCGTTGCATAATCACAGCATATCACATCATCCATCTCATCCATATCACATCATATCATCATTTAAGTTGTTTAGGATAATATAGCTTTGTTATTTTAAGCATCTTAAAATCATCTCATTTGCATCGTCATCCATAACCATCCATTTTGAACCTCTTTATCGCGAGGTCGACCCTCAAATCGAATCTTTTCGCTCGATCTCTCGAGGGGGCAATGTACCAGTGTACTTCTTTCCGCTGGGGCATCCGAAAAATCATGAAATTTTTAAATTTCGATCGCGGCAAGTTTATTCTTTGAACCAACGCAACAAGTACATTGCTTCAAAGAGGGGCAAAATGTAGACATGTTAAATTTACATCATGCATAATCATATTCCATTCATCCAATAAATCAGGACTTTATTTAAATCAAATCCAAATCATACATTTTCCATCATTTTCTGATTTAAATAAATCAAGTATTTAAGTCTTGAAAGTCAAATCATCTAATCAGCATTAATCAGCATAATCATCATCTAATCCTAATCTGATGCTAATCACATCCCACTTGCATTATCTAGATCTAGCCACTTGCACAATAAATCAATTTTATTGATTTATTAAAACATCATTTTCCCTCAACATGACAAGTCAAACAGGACATTTATTGCTGTTTTTCCTTGTCCCCCTCTCAGCATTTATGGCAAAATTTGAATTCAAAAGTTCCCCCTCTTGGGCACTCTTCCCAAATCTTGCACACACATTAACTAATCACATGATGACAAGTGTCCTTATCTCATTGGCAGAATCTTAATCCCACATTGGTCCATCTTCAACACTTGGCATTTTGAAAATCTTTAAATAGAGGCTTCAACATTGAGCAAATCCTCCACAATCTTTATGCAAAGTCACTCTCTTCACATGGAGATCTGATTTTGTTCATCCACTTCACAATCTTCACAATTTCATGCAAGGTTACTCTCTTCATTTGAGATTTAATCTTGTTCATCATTTCACTCCATCATCTCCATTGGTATCTTATCATCTTGAGCTTTTTATCAAGGATTGGGAAAGGGTCACTAGCACATGTGACACCAATCCACTATGAGATAGAGTTGGATCATGTCTTTCATATGCATTCTTTAGTTTCTATTGTTCCATTTTTATTGCATGATTGATGTGTTTCATTATTTCATAGGGATGTTAAAATGGTGTTTTAAACTAACCATATTGCAGATTTTAGCATCCACAGTTGTTATAAAAACAACACATAATTATTTAAAATACAACTTATATTGAACAAAAATGGACCAATAGTTGAACACTAAAACTTTTTGAAAATCCTTCACATTTAATGGGAAAATACATGTTATTTATTATGCTCACCTTTTATATTTGTGATAGGACAAACTATTAATATAAAATTATCCAATGCTTGTACATTGCTACCCCAATTGTTGTACACATAAGAACAATATTTTTTCACTATGATAACAATACTTGTTTTAAATGAGTGTCTTATTTTATTAAATGAGCATTTTTTTTAAAATGATATACTTATAGTGGAGAGTTGTGATATTTTATTTGAAACAAAAAAATACTTATTTCACTTCTTCATGAATGTATTTATTTTTTTCATATAACATTTAGAGGTTCTCATGTGTTCAAGTATGGGTTCATTTTTTATCAACATTTGGTTTTTTCTTTATTTACATTTGGACTGTTTATTTACAATATATAGTATAAATATGTGGTAAGTGTAGACACTAAAAATTGTCCTAGGGTTGCGATTTCTAAATTCTCTATCATTTCCCCTTTTGTCTTTGCTAATTAAATAATTTTTAATTATTTAATTATTTTCTAAAGTCATAATTCTTCTATTAATTAAATAATTTTAATTATTTAATTAATTCATTTTCTATATTTATTCCTCCTGATTAATTAAATAAATTTTATTTATTTAATTACATCACTAATTAAGTCTTCTTTCTAAAATTAAATAAATTATTATTTATTTAATTTTTATCCACCTTCCACTATAATTAAATAATTATTTAATTATTTAATTATTCATTAGCCTTTTCTCTCATAAATTAAATAAATTTTATTTATTTAATTTGGTCCACTCTCTTGAATTTTGAATTAAATCATTATTTAATTCAAAATGATTCCCTTTGTCACATTCCTCTATAATTAAATAATTATTTTAATTATTTAATTATTCATTGACTGCCTAAATTAAATAATTTTTATTATTTAATTTCTCCCATCACCTCTTTGTCCATGCCAATCTTATCTTCCACATCAAATCTTATCTCTTGACATCTCATTTAATTTCAACCCTTGATTGAATTATCTTATAATTCAATCTTAGCCATTCATTTCTTGTCATTGCCCTAATTTTGACCTAACCCTAGTCCATACTACAACTTTCAATTTTGGCCATTGATTTAGACATCTTATTGACATCCAATCTCAACTGTCAATCCAAATCAGACATTTCCTATAAATAAACTCTCTCATAAGCCATTAGGGGGGTTGATTCTTCAAGTGTCCTTATGTTGTCAAAATCATTCTTGAGTCTTTCATCCATTTCTATCTATTGTTATTCATCTATCATCCCCTGTCAATGTTATGCTGCTAAATTGAGCAACCAACATTCCTCCAACAATCAAAATTCAAAATCTTGCATTCTCATGCAGGTGGAGAAGAGCCATGGAGGTCAATCAAGTCTAGTTTGAAAATTGGTTTGCATTTCCTTTGTTTATTTGCATTTTCATTCTAGTATGTGCTTCATGGTGCTTGATAGGGTTTAGTTAATTTGTTTTTTTCAACATTTAAATATGAACTTTTCCCTATTTACAGTAAGATTGGGTATTATCATCATGATTGAGTGCACGACTATTGGACCCCACACGACTACTGGGCCCTCTCCCCTAATAAATGTTTTTATTTTGCAGAGGGACAAGTTCGCATGGTTGTAGATCAATCACCGCATGATCTCAATCGTTCCCCGCCTGCGATGACCCCACCACACTGTCTTTGTTGATCGCGATATCACGGGCGAGCACCACGTGTCTCATCCGGTGAAGCCGAAGGGATGATAAATACTTTGATGTGTCTTTAATACCTTACGTCACAGGTTACTAAAATAGTTATAATATGAACGTGTTTTAAATCAACAAAGATGTTATAATCTTGGTAGAAAGGTGCTCGATGGTTAATAACAAGGTTGTCGACTGTCTTGAATGAACAGGATTGTCGATGGTTGAGATCCATGGTTTCCCGCCATCGTGTGATCAAAATTTGTGAGGTCTTTATTGATTGCGATATCACAGGCGGGCGCCACGTGGATCTCCTTGGCAATGAGTAGTATGGTGGGCCCCTTATTGCCATGATGGAGACTATGTCAGTTTGCTTTGAAGGTAGTCGTCTGATGATCTGACCAAGGTGAAAGATCGACAGCTAATATTTGAATCTGCATCATATGCAATTTGAGCCGTTTGTGCAGTGCGTGAGTAAGCTTTAACGGCAGCCATGACATCTACTGCCATGGTTTGATCGAAATAAAGCAACTATTCTTCTACTTTTGGTATCACAAAGCTTTCAAAACATCTTAAATGGGGATTGTAGGTGGATATTTTTTGTATAAGGATTTGATAAGCAGTATTGGGTTAGAATAAATGTTGATGAAATTGTAAAGCAATGTTCTCAAGGATCTTATATGTTATGTGTTAAATCTGTCATAAACCCTTAGATGTTTATGAATTTGACTCCCTCAATGGATATATGGCATTAATGTAAGTTTTACTAATTTGTATGGTTCGGTATTTTGTTTGTCTTTACCTGGCGCTTGCTACAAATTGCAAATCAATGACTATTTTACACT
>VDFB02000007.1:65030994-65201755 GCA_007258455.2 Sequoia sempervirens
CTCTCTCTCTCTCTCTCTCTCTCTCTCTCTCTCTCTCTCTCTCTCCCTTTCCTTCTCTCTCCCTCTCTCTCTCTCTTGCCCACCCTCCACCCCCTAATTACTCTTGGGTATATGTGTGCAAAAATCGAATATCCAATTTATAGCACCAAAATATTATATTTTAAAATGTTTTTCAAATTAGATATTAGACACGAATTGGATATCCAAAATAAATCGAATATCCGATTTGTAGTACTTTGGCTTGGGCATTGCTATGGAGCAATGTACTGACACCCAACCCAAAAAAAAAGTCAACTCGGGATTTTCGCATTTTTTGGTGAGTTCAAAACGCTACTTTTTTCATGTTGCCACTTTTTGGCCCATCATGATCCTGCACATACCCAAGTCTAAATCAGGTAGTTGTTATTGCTAAGGTGGATCACTCATTTCTTCGAAGGCCATACACGTATGATTGGGTCAAGTGTTCTTTTCTTTAGAAAATTCCTATTGCCTTTTTGATAGGTTAATTATGATTTGATTAGATGGGTTATGAAGCACTTATTTCAAACAAATATCTTTATGAAAGAAGTATATTGGCATGAAATTAAATATGATTTTTATTCCAATGTAAAAACTACAAAGAATGGAAACAATTCTTTCAACACATAAACTATTATGTAGTAGTCAATTAAAATGAAAAAGCTTACTCTATATTAGTTAGGATACACAACTAAGAAAATGATCTAAAGTGACTTATTTATCCTAGAGGAACTAAGTATATAGTATACAAAGAAAACCAACAAAACCCACAACTACCCCTATTTTGAAGGAGTTTAGTTTTCTCCCTTCCCGATCTCGCTAATATTGTCTAATTATTTTAAAGAGATGAAGGGTCATAACACAACTTTATTCAACCCAATAAATAGCTTGGTTAATGAAACTTGACAAAAGCAACAAAACAATTGCTACATTTGGCATTTCATGTTGAATGAAGAGTGGTGACAATAATCTACTTATAGTTTAATAAAACACTATTTTTATAAGAAGGCTTGACATTAGAAAGATAAGTGTTACTTATAGTTTAATAAAACACTATTATAGTTTTACCAACATCTACTATTGTATGCTTGCATGGCTTCTTAGTTAATATATGGGGAGATAGAGATAGATGGGGAGAGAAAAGAGAGAGAGATAGAGATATATGGGGAGATAGAGATAGATGGGGAGAGAAAGAGAGAGATAGAGATATATGGGAAGAGAAAGAGAGATGGATATATATGGGAAGAGAAAGGAAGAGAAGTAGAGATAGAGAGCCTATGGATAGGGGATAGGAGAGAGAGATGGTGAGAGATAGAGAGGGGGAGATAGAGAGAGGGAGGGAGAGAAAGGGATATAGATAGAAAGAGATAGAGAGAGGAGTGAGAGGGAGATAAAAAGAGAAATAGAGATAGAGATATAGAGTAGGAGAGATGGAGGGAGAGATGGAGTGAATGAGAGAGAAAGAGGGGAGAGGGAGAGATAGCCAATAGATAGAGGGGGAAGAGGTATGACATAGATAGTAGGAGATATACATATAGAGAGCGACAGGAGAGATATATCAATCACCCTCCCTATATCTCTATCTATTCATCCTTATCTCTTTATCTCCCTTTCTATTTGTATGTTTGTCATTATCTCCCTCTCTCTCTATATTTTCTTCCCTATATTTATCTTTGTCTCCTTAAGTGTGCAATGGGTACATTGAAGAGGTCTTAAAGGAGAATTATCATATCTTTAATCAAATGGCATGCTACCTTGAGCATAACTCCCCAAGGACACATGCCATCCTTGGATTGTTGACATGAAACAACCAATCAAAATTTAGTTTTCTCTCATATTAACACATATTACTATTATATTAAATATATATTATATTAATTATATTTTGTATTATATAAAAATATACTTATTATTAATTATTAATTATAATAATTTTATAATGATTCAATAATTTTGTTAAAGAATATAATATATAATTATAATAAGTTGAATAATTATATTATTTATTATGTAAAAATATAATATATACTTATCTATATTGTAGAATATTAAAACCTAGCTAAATGGTGCAAAACTTTCAACTTAATTAACATACTATAAAACCTAATGAAACCAAAGTTGTAGCTCGTCAAATTGAGAAGTGAAAGGTCAATACCAGCGTCGAGGAAGAGTTTGGAGTAGGAAAACAAGGTCAATGCCAAGGAAGAGTTTGAGTTAAAACAAGGTCAATACCAGTCAATTTTAAGAGTTTGGAGGAGGAAACAAGGTCAATATCACGAGGAAGAGTTTGGAGGAGGAAAACAAGGCCAATACCAGCTTGAGGAAGAGTTTGAGTTAAAACAAGGTCAATACTGGCATTGACGAAGAGCTTGGAGGAGGAAAACCAGGTCAATATTAGCGTCGACAAAGAGTTTGGAGGAGTGAAAACAAGGTCAATACCAGCACCGAGGACGAGGTTGAGGGCACTCAGGGAAAATCGACAACCAAGGGGAAATGAGTACTGTAAGTTTGGCACCCCCATTCTCTTTAACCTTCAATTTTCATGCCTAGTTTCCAAAGATCTTCTCATACATTGGCACCCCCATTCTCGTAAAATGGTATAAGATAAGACAGAAAAAATAAAATAGCTTAGTCTTTCACATTTTTATCGATCGGCCTCGGTATTGGAAAAACACCCATAATCTACCCACATCTTGGTTGAGGTCTAGGATTTCATCACACATAGCCTTCATCGCATGAGTCAAAGCAATTGTAGACTTAGCCCAAGTATATGCTAGGCTAAGGTAGATCTAATGAATGGAAATAGAGGCATACAATTCTTCTTTAATACCTCCACCACAAACATATGCAAGGTGTTGGTTGTTTTATGGTAAGGGTTGATCTTCTAATCTACCTATGGAATTTCCAATTCCAATAAAGGGCAGCTTGAAGGACCTGGACCAACTGACGAGGATTTGAAAGACCTCCTACACTTGGGCTCTGCAAGACCTGGTGAGGGTGATCCCTTAATGTGTTTACAACCTCTGTACTAATCATCATAAACAACATTAACAACAAATAATCTCATTTAATAGCTCAACATAATAGGATAATACCAATAGGATTAGTTGTTTATCAATAATATCAACTATTTGGAGCATGAGATAACTACAACATTTCATTAAAGATAAGATAGTCATTGATTTGCAATTTGTAGCAAGTTCTAGGTAAAGGAAAACAAATACTAAACCATACTAATAAGTACAACTTAGATCAATGCCATATATCCATTGGAGGAGTCAAATTTATAAGCATCTAAGGGTTTATGATAGATTTAACACATAACATATAAGATCCTTGATAACATTGCTTTACAATCTCATCAATATGTATTCTAACCCAATACTACTTATCAAATCCTTATACAGAAAATATCCACCTACAATCCCATTCAAGCATTTTAATTAATTCCTTGAATTAAAACTAAAACAAGAATCATACACACCACAACAGTGAGATGAATGAAACAACCCTTGATCATTTTATTCAAAATTCAGATATTCTTGTACAATGGAGAAATATGAGTTTGAATTAATCATATCAATTCAAATGTCAGTACTGCCATAAAACATCAAATCCCCATGAATTCAAAACCTACTACAGAATGACTCAAAACCTAAATTGCATTTTCCTTAAAACCATCAGACTTTACAATTTGCTCTGCAACTTCATCTAGATTCGACCAAAAATATCTAACTTGCTAACCCGTACTTATGGCCTTGAAATCCTTCTTATAGAAAAAGGAGCAAACAAGCATCAGGCCAGAAAGCACACGTGTCACCAGCCAATTGGACGGCCTTGTGATATTCCAAAAAGTAACGGCCCAAAAGATCTCACCCAAGGCGTAAGATAAACACTAGGGTTTTACATGAAGACAAAGGTAAAACTCCAACCTTAGGCCTTGTGATATTCCAAAAAGTAACGGCCCAAAAGATCTCACCCAAGGCGTAAGATAAACACTAGGGTTTTACATGAAGACAAAGGTAAAACTCCAACCTTAGGCTTTTCCCAAACACCATAGATGACTAGAGACATAAGGCAAGATAAATATGGAACACAAAGAACAAAATTTTGAAGTTCCATCACAAGGAAAGGTCTCCTCCCTTCTTGGTAGTGATAACCTCCTCCACACACAACCCTTAAAAATTATGAATAGAGGAATATAATCTTTGAAGAACTCAAAGTTGATTCTCTCCTACCTGATGCAATTAGTCATTTTATCCTTACAAATATTTATAGTGATTACTAGAGGCACATAGACCAATTCTTCATAATAGAAGAATTTGATCATACTTTTCCAATGATGGCATTATGAGAAAACCTTAGGTTAAATGAATAATTTTTAGCTAAGTTATTTAAATCATGTCCAACCATATAAGAGAAGACCGCTGCTATGTGTACCTGGATACCATGGAGAAAGGATCTTTGGGCTCTTTCATCAATCATCCTACCTTAAAACATACCAAAAGTATCCTAGCAATTAGACATAGGAAGATTTAAGATGACTTAAAAAACAATTATTACCAAAGCATAAACTTATGATGACTTAACCAGGCCTAGTACACACTCCCTCCCCATTAACCACTTAGACATATGGAAATTAAATGAAAATTTTCTGCTATTTTTAGTCATGTAGGTGTCCAATAAACTACTTGGTGGTGTTTACCTTCAAGTTTATTTACTTGAATGAAGAGAAAAATTCCTTTGATTACAATTAGAGAATACATTTGAGGCCTTGGTTGTGTAACTAGTGGACCATAGTCACATTTAACACTTGTTACAAAGTTTGGGAGTTAAAACGTTAAGTAAATTTGATTTGTGATGGACACATTTGGATGGTAGTAACAATAACTTGCAATCTATCAAGACTTGATTACCTTTTAACCTGTGAAATTCTAGCGATGAAATGATAGATTAATCATAGTGTCACCTTAGGATCACATCACCATGAAAGAACTTCATCCAACATCCTTATGAGTGCAGGTACCACCAAATAGGTATTTGCCAGATTTGTCTTCCTCGAGCGAGGGAAATTCAGGAAGAGAAGAGGAAAACGAGACATGTAATATATCTAAAAGAGGGAGATCAACTAGAGGTCAAAAGATTAGAAGAAAATTTTGTAAATGCATGGAATTTTTTCTTGCTGAAGGGGGTTCATGTTCTTATGATGATGAGAGCATAGGCGAGGTCAAGGTGCCCTTGAGGTACAAACATCTATGGAAACAATGGGTACCCAAGGAACTTCCTCCAATAAACACTGATTTTTGTGTCAAAGAGAGGATATATCGCATAGCACCATTGTAATTACATGGTTTGCGCCTATTTTGCATGGATAGCATAAAGGTTTGTTACAAAAAAGTTACTGAATTGATGGAGTATGTTGTACCTTGTTACAGTTACAAATATTGGATGCAACTGGTTTGATATACACGAAGTATGCGTAGGTATGCACTGTTAGCAAATTATATACAGCTAAAAGATAAGGATCAAAATAAAGGAGTGGCTATGTACGTTGACAGAAGGAAAAAAGCATTAGGGAACATTGCAGGGTTTATAAACAGTACATGACATGGGTCAACAAATAAGCAACCCAATTGCATATTCGAGGCGCGCGAGGGAAACTGTGTATTCGTATGTGCGATAAAATCAATAACTACAGGGGAAGTGTTGTTAATCGATTACAATTTGAATCGCTTAGTTACAAACACAATTACTATGGGGGTGGTACGTACTATGTACCATTTTACCCAACCTCCAATTAATGACTCCAATATACCATTTTATTCTCTCTTTTTTTCGTAAGTCTATTGGTTTCATTTCGGTAATGTTTTTTTATATTTAATTTTTGTCACAGCGGGACATTGATTGTACGGAGAAGGCTCCGACCTAGAGCACAGATCGCGATGTATCTTTAGGCACTTCTACCCGACAGGTTTACCTTATTGTAATTGTACAAATTAGATATGAGCGAAATGTTTTATTATTATGTTGTTTTGATAAGTTTATTGGGTTAATTTTGATAATGTTTTTAATATTCTTGTTGCAGTCGACTGATCGGGGAAAGCCACCCTCAGTAGATGAGAGCATCCATAGAAAGGTGTAGTCAATATTATGTGATGATGGCATCACTTAATCAACAAACCCTCTCGATATGATAAGGAGGACCCAAAAAAAATGTAATGAAGAAATCCTTAAGTTGTTATTCATAGTGCCTCAAACAGATGAGATAAGAGAGAGGGTTAAAATATTGACTGAGAGATCATAAAACTTGCAAGTAATTTTTCATGAGTTCTTTAATTATAACATAAGTTCATTCATGGTTTTATATTTTGTACTCTTTTATGTCATGAACTAAAATATGTGTTATTTTTACAAGATTTTTTGCGTCCTCATGATGCTCCTAGCCATGATTAGGGTACTGCAAGTGTTGCCCGAGGAGTAGGGGTTGGTACAAGTGTCCATCCTGATCTTCCTAAACATACATCACATCATTTGACCCCATCATCTGTGCCTATATTATCATCTGAAATATCGGCAACACATACCATGTAGGCATCCCTTAGTGCACCCTCTGGCAGCGAACACATGCCATTACATGCATTAGTACATGTACCTGGGGATGCATAGGCCCCTAGTACTGGTGATATTTTAGCAGCATTTCCTAGATCTTCCCATATTACTAGTATAGGAACATTGCCAGTCACATTTGTGGTGACTGAGGATTTCGTTCCCATAAAGATAGAGAAGGTCACAGGTACTTTAAAAAGTTTTAATTATTATTATATATAATCCAATTGAAATTTACTTATTGATCGCTCTTTTTAAACTATTGATCCTATGATCATTTTGCAGGAAATGATGTTTTTTATAAACATCTAAGTGATATTACATTGGAGTTCTTCGGGCCCACCATACGTACACGGTGGAATGCCCAAAATTAAGATTTAAAAGATGAGCTCATTAACTGTTTAGTTGTGCTCTTCGGTGATAAAACATTCAACCGAACCGAAGTCCTTAAGAAATCTAGTACCTATCTAAAGTATGTGAGGGACCAATATAGGTCACATTTAGAGAACAACAAAAATTACGAGTGTCCCCCCATGATTCCGGAGAGGGAGTTGAAGGACCTGGTGTCGGATGGAAAGGAGAAGGCTGAAAAGAAAAAAGGAAAGACACTGCCTGGCCAAGGAAGGTATGTGATACTATCAACAATGTAATTATATACTGATTACTTTCTTTTTACATAATCTGAAGTATTTCAAACTTTTCATAGCTGCCCAACACATCGAAGGAAACAAAGGCAACACTAGAAAAATACGGGCAGCACAAACTTGGCTCTGGTGGTTATATGAAATTATCCACATGAATTGTAAGTATCAATAAATGAAATATTGTATCCAAATAATAAATTGAAAACAATCTTGGTTTTATCACACCATAGAAGCAAAATTCATGATCTTATGCAAAAATGTAAGGCTATGAATTCAACAGAGTTCCCACACAAGAGGACCTGAAGACTGCCTTCTAGCAAAGCTATGGAGTCGTGGCTGAACGCCTAAGAGTCTTCACTGGGCAAACACAATCTTCCACTACATCCAACACGCAGGTAAATAAACTCAATAAATTTTATTTAAAATTGAATACTTGTGCAATTTATTCAATATTAATTTCCACCATAAAGTAATTGCATGCTTATTTTTTTAAAACATTCAAGCAATGATAATACTGCACATGACATTGGAATGGAGCCTAGTGAGGGTGGAGCACAACCTACAGATGAAGGTCATGGTGTGCATCCCGGTACTTTAGAGCATGTAGAGCATGATCAACATGTTGAGCATGATCAGGCTAGAGAAAATCAGGAACATGATGTGGCCCCATCAGGTAAAGAGGACCACTCTAAAGTTCTTTTAAACATATTTAATTGCAATTGGTGTATTAATTAATGTAACCTTTCGTGTTTCAACTTTAGAGCATGTAGAGCATGATCAACGTGTTGAGCATGATTAGGCTAGAGAATATCAAGAACATGATGTGGCCCCATCAAGTAAAGAGGACCACTCTCATGTTCTCTTAAAGATATTTAATTTCAATTGGTGTATTAATTAATGTAACCTTTCGTGTTTCAACTACAAATCAGGATTTAGAGGGTGTTCAGCATGTTGAGCATGAGTCTATAACAGAAGTTCAGGAACATGATGTGGACCTATCAGGTAAAGAGAACCACTTTAATGTTCTTTTAATTAATGAAATACTTGTAACAATAATAATAAAACATATAAGTTTAACATTTATTTGTTATTGTAGCAGACCCCCCTTTGCAGCAGCATCCACATTGTGAGAAAATTACTAGGCGTATATTAAGATCATGAGCAGAGGGTAGAACAACTAAAGGGGGACAGATGATTTAGAAAATGATACTCCACTTCAGATATTTTTAGCTTTAAAAAATAAACAAAAAAAATGATTGTAATCATATCATGACAACCATATTTTTGATAATATGTAAAAACTGAAAGAATGAATATTATATGTTAATGAATGAATGTGAATATGTTAATTAATGAATGTTATATGTTAATGAATGAATGTTATATGTTATTAATGGATGAATGAATGTTATATGTTATTAATGGATGAATGAATGATTAATGTTATATGATTGGGTATAGGGAATTGAAAGTGATGTGAAGGGGGGGGAGGGCCCAAATGAGCTTCCACCGTCATGTGGTTGGCCCTGTTAAGTAGAGAATATTAAACTATTCTCGAAACAAAGAAAAGCTCAATAAGGTAATGCACTTTTCAATATAAGAAATGCATCGTTTGAAGCATCAAACCAATATGCAAAGATGAAAGAAAGTGCTAACTTTTCACTATGGTGGCAGAAAAATGATTCTTTATACCCTGAATCCATGTTCTGCATCATAATTTGAAGTTGTTTCCATTCCAATGTTTTGAGTTTAGTTTGTTTGTATGGCTTTGTATGAATACCACATTGTGTTGTGTGTGGATTTGGTTTCAAATCTCTGTTTCTTCTATTTTTAGTGGTGACATAACTCTAAAATTTGACTTTTGTGCATAACATGTTAGTGGAAAAATTGACAGCTCTAAAGGGTTTAGAGGTTCGATTGAGATAGAGACATGGATATTTGGATCTTCTTGCTAATGGGAGGCTTCCACTTAACCATGAAATTTTGTACCATCTGTAGGTATGCAAAAGTTTCTCTACTTACACTCATTCTTGATCATAAATGTTGTAAATGATATTACTGTTTCAAACTTAAGATTCGTTTCATTTGTTGTAATGATCAAAATGTTATACTTTGCTATACATTCAATCATTCTCTTTCCCCCTACCCTTTTCTCTCGCCCCCCTCCTTTTAATAATTTTCTTTGTCATAAAAGATTCACATTTATGTCTCATTTACACAAATTTATCTGAAGCGCTAGGAGTGAATAAAGATATGTAAAAGATGATGGATTATGTCTAAACAAAAACTTTCCATCTTATAGCTAATTAAATCCTTAATATTTGAATAGTTTAGAGCTCAAATAATGCTTGTATATGCATGTGTAGCAATAAGGGAGCCTATGTGAAGATTGAAATTTAAAACATCACTTTGGTATTTTTCCTTAGGTAGTGAAATGATATTTTGAGTAATACAAACCTACACACGCATTGATATTTTTCGGCATTGCATTGAGGAATTTTTTTTCTCTTATATCTACCCTCGGCTAGACATGGAGGTATATAATATTGGTTTTTGGGTTTATTCTGTAAATAGTTAATTTCACAGAGGAAGACTAAAATCTTCTTAATGTCCTTTCAGGTGTGAAAGCATATGAATCACTTGCTGAAGGCACCATTTTGTATTCATCCAAAAATTGGTTTGTTCTTTTTTTTTATGTTTCTTGCATGTGTTTTTTTAGGCTCTAGAGATGTAGCTCGGCTCTTTCCTTTGCACTTTTCATCTATTTTGATTATTACAGTAGATTGTCCTCATAATTTATCATGTAGATCTGTTTGTAACCTTATTTTGTACCAATCAATTTGCAAACCAGTCACATATTAAGGACCATTTCACTAACTTGTAGTCATCCATTACTTCATATGTTGTAGGTTGTGTATATGTGCCAATAAATCCTGATGATTGCGAGAACTTTAATCCTACAAGTGTATCCAATCTTTCTCAAGTCAAAGTCTTATCTTATTTTATAGTACTTTAAATGGTTAATTGAAGGTGCTTCTTTAGATCTGAGATAGTTGAACCCTGGATTAAAATATGGTATTAAATGGGTAGTATAATTATAAAACTGAGGTCCATTGAACACAAATTACGAACATAATTTACTGGACTATGAATAGTGTTACAATTATAATTATTTCCCCTTTACCTACCTCTACATTAATGAAAAAGATAGCAGATATTGGAAGTTCATTACATGTCTCATATATGTGTTAGTATTTTAATTTTGTTTAAGTTGTTCAAGAGCTTGATTAGGTCAAGAATATGTTCTACAAGCTCTGTTCTCTTGACACTGCTCAACATTTTCCCTACACATTTTCTCTTCAATCCAGACGTTTCTTAACTCCTTCCCTTGTTAGCCCTTGGTTGTTCTCAAGTGTAATGCTTTTTCTATGCATCTTGCAATTTGTATGTATGATCAGTCATCTCTTATGAAGCATGGATAACCTTTCATGGAATTGTTGTTGTAATTAGACAATTTCCATTGTGAGAATAATCATTTTAATTTGTATGGAAGTAAGTCTTTTTCATATTATTTGACTTGGTATTGTAAACTTGTCTTTGCAGGATTCTCTAGGGGGAACAACAGAACTATGATGATAGGTAGAGTTGTACAACACCATAAATCATTTGGCATTATCATTATATTGCTTATAGAATACTTTGTGCAAGTAAAATGGAATGTGCAATGACAATTGGTCTCAAATTCAAATCTGAATATAAGTACATTATACAGAAGAAGATTGTATCTATTCTATGATTTAAAGAACCCAAAAATAAGAAAATTAATAGGTTTCATTTGTTTACTTGCTCTTAGACACTTGTTTAATCGGCGAGACCCTCAGAATGTCTTGTTGATAACTAGCAGTGTTCAAAGCTCCTGAAGAAGTCAGATCGGTGTGACATTGGATCCGTCTTGCCGACAGAAGTCATCGGCAAGACATGGACTATCGGAGTGATTTTTCTATCCTGTGTCAATGATTGATCTCTCACCGATGGGTTGGCTTTGGTGGTCATCACCAAGAGTCTCCGCGATGGTACATTTCAGCGAATTTATTTTTTTTCAAAATTGCATTGTTTCATCGCAATTTCGACGAATCACCGAAAAGGTCCGACAAAGTTGTTATAGCTACAACGAAAGATTCATCGTAACTCCTTTCCCATTTTGTTGAAATGGCGATGAACTTTTGGTGTTGTTTTGACGCTACTCCTTTCCCATTTCGTCGAAATGTCGACGAACTTCTGGTGTTGTTTCGACGCTGCTCCTTGACCATTTCATCGAAATGGCGACGAACTTCTCGTGTTTTTCAACGCTACTCCTTTCCCATTTCGTCGAAATGGCAACGAACTTCTGGTGTTGTTTTCACGCTTCTCCTTTCCCATTTCGTTAAAATGGCGACGAAATTCTGGTGTTGTTTCGACGCTACTCCTTGCCCATTTCGTTGAAATGGCGACGAACTTCTGGTGTTGTTTCGACGCTTCAAAAAAGCCATTGCAATTGCATTTTGGTTGTAATTCGTCGGTGGATACACAAATTTTTCATCGATATTCTGATGAACATCTGAGACATTTTATGATGTCGACGACCAACGAATCTGCGCTATTATTTCAATGTCTCATTCGTCGTCAGAATTTTGACGAAAAAATAGTGACAATATTTTTCGTCAATTCGTCGATTTTCCGACAAATGTTTGTCAAACTTCCGATGAACGTTCATCGGAAAATGGAGTCAAATTCAATAGTGAATAATGCTCATCAATATTCAAAATGCTACAAACCTGCTCATACAAATTTTTTTGCATTCATAACTACTCAAATCCATTCAAATTTGAAACCCATTCAAATCTACTCAGCTCAATCTGCTCAAAATCATCTACAAACCATCTAAAAATCTGCTCCACTGCTCAAAAACATCATCACTTCTCCCCCTTTTGACAACAATCCCAAAGGAGAGATTACTCTGAGAACTGCAAAAAAAACTTGAAAGAAATCATGTGATACATAAAAGTGAAAAGTATATCCAATAATGCCAACAAGTGCCTTAGGGGTAACGATAAAACATGAGATGCTCCCCCTAACTTCAAAAATTGGAGTGAGTTACTGAAATATGCACATAAACTATCATGTCAGTATCATTGTGAACAACTCTAGCACTGATAAATATAATGCATAACGCCAAAATGAGATGATGTCAAAAACTGAAGCAATTGTATAGTATCAAGAGTTAGGGATAAAGAATATGCTAAAAATCTCCCTCTGAAAGCAAGCTAAAGTAAGACATTATTGCAAAGAAGTAAGAGACAAGACACCAAGTTGATCTCTCAAATATTCAAATATGTCCTTGGTTAAAGGCTTTGCGAAAATATCAGCAATATGATCTTTTGTGGAGATGTATTCAAGGACTTCATTTGCAAGCACCCTTTCTCTTAGAAAATGATATTTTATCTCAATGTGCTTGGTCTGTGAATGCATAATAGGATTTTTGGAGATATTGATTGCACTAGTGTTATCACATAGAATACAAACTAGTTTGGATACCTTAACCTATATATCATGCAATCTTTGTGTCATCCATAGTACTTGTGTGCAACAGGTGGTTGTAGCAATGTATTCTGCCTCAGCAGTAGATAATGAGATAGATTCTTGCTTTTTGCTTTGTCAGGCAACAAGTCTTCCACCCAGAAAGTATGCTCCACCAAATGTACATTTTATGTCATCAATGCAACTGGCCCAGTCAGCATCAGTATAAGCTGACAAAGTGAAATTATCATTCCTGGGATACCAAAGACCATAGTCTATTGTACCATTTATATATCTTAAAATATGTTTGACTGCATTTAAATGTGTTTGTTTAGATGAGGCTTGAAACCTTGCTGCTAAATAGACAGCTTGCATTATGTCAGGCCTAGATGTTGTTAAGTAAAGTAAGCTGCCAATCATGGATCTGTATAATGTTTGATCCACATTAGGTGAATCCTCATCCTTACCTAGTTTACAGCCAGTTTCCATTGGTGTGCTTACAGGTCTATTGCCATCCATTTGAAACCTGATTAACATTTCTTTTGCATATTTGACTTGAGAAATGAAAATTCCTTTTGGAAGTTGAGAAACTTGTAATCCTAAAAGAATGTAAGTTCTCCTAACATTGACATTTCAAACTCCTTTTTCATAACATCAGGAAATGAAGGAAACAATTGGTCATCATTACTGCCAAAAATAATATCAACATAGATCACTACTACTAGAATATTGTCATTTTAGTAATAAAATACATATTGCTATCTACTCCACCTTTGGTGAATCCTTGGCTTTGCAAGTATTTGTCTAATTTG
Organism: Sequoia sempervirens; assembly: GCA_007258455.2. Taxonomy (NCBI): domain Eukaryota; kingdom Viridiplantae; phylum Streptophyta; class Pinopsida; order Cupressales; family Cupressaceae; genus Sequoia; species Sequoia sempervirens. The sequence goes on from VDFB02000007.1 coordinate 65,044,631, forward strand.
GAGTACCAAGCTCTAGGGGCTTGTTTTAGACCGTACAAATCCTTTTTTAACCTGTATACATGATTTTCTTTCCCTGCACAAATAAAACCCTTTGGCTGTTCCATATATACTTCTTCTTCAAGATCACCATTTAAGAAGGTATTTTTAGCATCCATTTGATAAACTTTAAAGTTTTTATATATAGAAAAGGCAAGAAATGTCCTTATTGCTTCCAATCTAGCAACAGGAGCAAAAGTTTCATCGAAGTCAATGCCTTCTATTTGAGAGTACCCTTTACAGACAAGTCTAGCCTTATTTCTAGCTATGTTTCCCTTTTCATCAAGCTTGTTCCTAAAAACCCATTTATCCCCAATAATGTTTTTATCTTTTGGCCTTGGGACAAGTTCCCAAGTGTTGTTCTTTTCTATTTGACTTAGTTCTTCTTACATAGCTTGTATCCATAGTTTATCTTGGCTAGCTTTTGCATATGTTTTGGGATCTAACTGTGAAACTAAACATAAATGAACCTCATGATTTGCTTCACTATTTTTCCTTCTAGTTTGTATCCCTAAATCTAAATCACCAATGATATATTCATGTGGGTGATTTCTTTCCAATAACTTTTTAGGAGTATAAGCAAGAGTTTTAGGAGTTGTTTTAGAGGCTTTGGAACTTACTGGTGTTTTAAGACTTGGTGGAGTCTCTTGAGATACTTCATGTTCTGACCCTTCTTCTGATTCCTCTTTTATATTAGTTTCATTCAATATGCCACCTTCTTCTTTCTGCTGATCATCAGACTTATTTTCGATTTGCTACACATTCTCAACAACTTTGACATTACAATTCTTTTCAATCTTTTATTGTAACATTTATATGCCTTGTTGTGTGTAGAATAGCCTAGAAATATTCCTTCATCACTTTGTGAGTCAAAAATTCCTAGATTACCTATATCCCTCTTAATATATAAGCATTTACTACCAAAATTTTTGAAATAAGAGATATTTGCATATTTACCATACCAAAGTTCATAAGGTGTATACCTAGTCTTCACTCTTAATTGTACTCTATTTAATATGTAAATTGTTGTATGAACAACTTCTTTCCAATAAGTATTTGCCAAACCTACATCATGAAGCATAGTCCTAGCCATCTCCTTGACTATTCTATTTTTTCTTTCTGCTATCCCATTTTGTTGTGGTATTCTAGGGGCTGAATATTGTCTCTTAATACAATGTTTCTCACAATATTCTAGAAATTCAGTAGAGGTATATTCACCTCCATTGTCAAATCTTAAGCATTTCAATTTAAATATTGTTTCTCTTTCTACCATTTTCCTAAATACCTTAAATCTGTTTAGGGCTTCAAATTTATGTTTAAGAAAGGTGACCCAAGTCATTCATGAGTAATCATCAATGAACATAAAGTACCTTTCTCCATTAAGTGACCCGGTCCTTGTAGGACCGCACAAATCAGTGTGAATCAATTAAATCGGCTATGTAGATGAATGCTCTTTGGTCTTGTAAATGGACCTTGTTTGTTTACCTTCTTGGCATTCTTTACAAGTATCACCTTCTGGTTTAGATATAGTAGGCATGTTTCTTACATTTTTGTTCTTACTGATCTTTACTAAGTTGTCATAATTTATATGCCCTAGCCTCCTATGCCAGAGTTTACTTTCTTCTATTTGACTCATGAAGCATACATTGTTCTTTCCATCATTTTTCAAATCCATGTAAGTTATAGATGTTTCCTTTTGTTCTTAAACCAGAAGTAATTTCTTGCCTTGAGTTTTTAAGTATTTTGCATCCATGTGTAGTAAACATCACTCTGTGACCACTATCACAAATCTGACTCACACTCAACAAATTGTGAGTTAAACCCTCCACAAAGTATACATCTTCTAAAGGTGTATTGTTTTCTAAAAGAATAGTGCTCTTACCAGTAATTTGCAAATAGAAGTCATCACCAAACTTTACTGTCCCTTCAGAACAATTTTCAAATGTAGTAAATGTGTTTTTGTCCCCAGTCATATGATGGGAGCAGCCACTGTCAATTACCCAAATATCCTTTTGTTTTGCATGAAGTGCAACCTCAACTATCATGGCCTCAACCTTCTTTGGTATCCAAACATGTTTTATTATCTTATTTGTTTTCCTTTGATGGTCAACATTATTTGAGTTGCAAAACTTGGCAATGTGTCCAAGGTTTTTACAATTGTAGCATCTTAAGTTGTTAAGAAAATTAAAAACTTTACCATCCAAGAAGCTTGGCTTCCTTTTTGTTACAAATTTACAATTATTTTCCCTATGACCATATTGATGACAATGAAAGCAATAGCCTGACAATCTGAATGACAGATTATTTCTAAGAGACTTTTGAAATTTTTGAGAATCTACATTCTTAAGTTCATCATCATAGGAGAATTGACCTTTTGCAAAACCAAGCTTTGTCATGTCCTTATGTTACTATTGTTTTCTTAACATATCAAAAATTTTATTGTTGTTGTTATTTAACTCAAGTTCTTTTCTAAGCTTCATAATTTCAGCTTCTAAAGAACTACATTGATTCTCTTTACTTTCTAATTGAGTTTTTGTAACCTCTAACATTTTTTTATTTTCTTCCAATTCCAACTTTATTTCTTCAACTAACTAATCATATTTGTTGATTTCTTTCTTGAGTTCTTTTATTTTACCCAATGCACATTTCAATTCTCCTTCTAAATCAACTTCACCTTCTTCATTGTCACTCTTTTGTAATATTTTGAATTTTCACATCACTAGGAGTGATTTGAGCCATAAAAAGAGTTTCTTCCTGCTCTTCAAGAGAGTCAGATTGACTGTCAAAAATGTCTGCATCTTTTGCAAGCAAGTTCCTCTTTATTTTAAAATTATTTCTCCTTTTAGAGTTGTTAGTATTGAAGGATTTCTTCTTATAATGTTTTTTCTTGTGATCCTCATCACTATCTGAGTCTTTGTTAGGATATTGGACTACATAATGCCCTTTTTTCTACATTCAAAGCATCGAAAGGGAAATTTTTCTTTGTATCTCCCTGAACCCCTTTTTAATTTACTAACCAAAACAAATTCATCCTCATTATCTAATTCAGAGTCTGAATTTGCATTAGACTCCCTTTTTATTGTCTTAAAAGCTACCTCTTTACTTGAGGTAGCACCACTACCTATTCTCATTTCATAGGCTCTAAATATTCCTTGCAATTCGGCAAGAGAGAGTGTTGTCATATCTTTATCTTCAACAACTAAGACTTTGGCATCATATTTGTGTGTCAAAGACCTAAGAACCTTTTTGACAACAATTTCTTCATCAATTTTCTCACCTATGCCTCTTATAGAGCTTACTACTTCTTGAACTCAAAGAAAATAGTCAACAATCTTTTCTTATTCATTCATTTTCAGGGCTTCAAACCTAACCCTATATGTTTGAAGTTTTGCTTCTCTTACTTTTCCATCTTCTTCATAGATTTTAGCTAATTTGTCCCATACTGCCTTGGCAGTTTTGCAATCCATAATTTTAACAAGAATATCATTATTTAGACTGCAACATATTGCATTTGTTGCTTTTGCATCATAGCCAAAAGCCTTTTTTTCATCTAGTGTAGTGGGGGCAATAATAGTGTTTGCAACCTTAATGGCTTCCAAAACATCAAAGCCTAAAGAAGATAGATATTTTTTCATTCTAAATTTCCAGTAGGAAAAACCAATGCCATCAAACATTGGAGGCCTATTGTTATTATCTTGACTTGGCATGATAAACAAAATCACTCTTGTCCCAATTATCAACCCTTAAGTTGATTAGGCTTTTTTATCCAAGGGTGTGGCTCAAATACCACTTGTTGGAGTGAAGAAGACACTAAGAGGGGGGTGAATCAATGTCTTAAACAAGTTTTAACTTTTTCCTTAAAAATTTGAATAATTTATGCTTTTAATATTTCAATGATAAATAAATTCATGAATTGAATGCAATCATTAAAGAAATGAAAAAAGAAATATTAAAGCAAACCAAAGATCATCACATCAAATCAATGAGACCACAAGACAAAGTGTTTGACGAGTGCAAAACCCTCTAGGGGTAGAAAAAACACTCCATAAACAATGCCTCATTGGCTTAATCTGAAAAACTTTTTGTTTACAATGTCTCACTAGCTTAATCTGAAAAACTTTATGTTTACAATGCCTCACTAGAAAAAACTATCGCACTGATAGATTTTAAATGCCTCACTGGCAATAAAACAATGCCTCACTAGCAATAAAACAATGCCTCACTAGCAATAAAATAATGCCTCACTAGCTTTTCAAGAGTGCCTCACTGGCATATTTTAATCACAAAACAATTGAGAAAGTAAGGTACAGAGGGTTACTCTGTTTCATTGTATGTTCATCACTTTCAGAAAACCAATACACTAATGTCTTGAAAACTCATAATGGGAGTCTTCAAAATATTAAATGTACTTTACAACTTATTTTGCATTATAGCTCTAAAATATTGCCTCAACAGATGATCTCTTATCTCTTCTTTTTCAAAAAGAACTTCTACGTAGTGTCAAAACACTGCTTTTTATAATCATCTTTCTACTTTTCCAGTTGAAATGGATTTCAGTTATAGAAACTACCCAGAACAAAAGACGACCAATAACAAAAAAATCTATTTCTTTTGCAAATCAACAATCAAAATAAATCTACTTTGTGAGATAAACAAATCTAAGCACCTGTAGACCCAGATAGGGTTTTAAAAATAGTAACCAAAATTAACCATCTAAACTGCAAGTCCATTTTTCTTTGTTTCATGCCAACTGAAAAATCAACAATTTCATCATAAAGAGAATGAAAACTATTTTACCTCTGCATGATTAAATCTTCAACAAATAACTGTCAAATAAGAAGAAAAACTGAAAAACACCGTTACCCAATGTATTCGAGCTTTGTCACTTCAAGCTGCCACCTGATCATTGCAAATCCTGAACATCCTCCTCATTTTATTTTCTGCCTATCATGCCCTAGTGAGGGCTTTGAAATAATGATGTAACAAGCACCTTTTTACAAAGCTTTGAAAATAAGCATTATTATACTCGACGGCTTAGGATAAACTTTAACATGTATATTTAATATGCCCTAGTTTCTTTCCAAAAGAAAAACTCTTATATCACTTTTAGTTCTCGGTACTCATTAGGAGTATAAAAAGCAAGAAATTTATTATGCAAGATATGTCAACCATGTGAAACAATACATGGCATAAATACCTTTCCAATTTCCCAATAGTAGACATTGCAAACTTAGCATCAACCATAAAGATGCACGTTGTAATCCATCTAGGTGTGTTATTTTAATATTGTCAAATATCCAAGACAGGTAAAGTAATATTATGCCTTTGGAGAAATAGCAATATCTGAGTATCACCAAAGTTTAATCAAGAAACCAAAAGCCTTATACATCAAAACATATTAACCCAATATGATAAATAGACAAACTGATTATTTCATTATCATGCCAAGAAGTCCCGTAGCTAAAAGTGACATTTGACATTAATGCCAATGTGCCTTAGGGGTCAACATAGATTGTCTAGATTGATTGTGGAAACAAAGAAGTGTATTAAAGAAATTTCAGATGTTTACAAGTATTGTTTGAACAGCGGCCTGCAGTTGTAGATAATTTCAGAAGCAAAATTGAAGTGATTGAAGCCGAGGTGAATGACATTGGAAAGAATTTCAATATATTCGAAGATAAAGAATGGAAGCAAAGAATAAGAGTTGGTGAATTGTAGGCTAAACTAATGATTACACAAAGACAGAGAGATGATGTGGCAAAGACCACCTAGCTGCTTAAAGAAATTGTGGAAGTTCGGTGAGAGCATCTTTCTGTAATTCGTATTGATGTAGAACATGTTGAGAAACAATGTTTTGTTGTAGCTTGGTCACAATCTTTTACTCTATTGGGATTATTGGAAAGCACATGCACAAAGATGGAGTTTTTTGTTTTTAACTGGGAAAAGTTGTATCCATTTCTCAAAGAAAGGTGTAAGAAGGTGTTCCAAGTGAAGAATGTCATCTTCACTTCATTTTTGTATGCTTAAATGTTTTGGATTGTTGGAAGTTTTTGAATTTTTTGAAATTTTGATGTCACCATGTTTACACTCATTTTCAGCACCCTTTTCCATTGATGTCAAAGGGGGAGAGTGTTGGAATGGAAAGTGTTAGAGATAATGAGTTTTTGAGGAAAGAAGGAGAATTTTTTTTTACATGTTGCCTCCAATGACAAAGGGGGAGATTGTTGGAAGAATGACTAGGTTATCTATATGTTTTCCTTGATGTCACCATGTTAGTAGTTTGGTCTGGTACTCTTAAACAAGTGTACATAACTGACTTATCTTCTTTGGTATTCTAGATCCAGTATTTTTGGTGCCCCTTCGATATTCTAGTCCACATTTCTCCATAGTTGACAATTGTTGATTGCGGTTTTGGGAAACTACTTTTGGATGTTAAAGGCATGTATGTTCAGGACATTTTGTGTTCTGGTGCTCGTACAACGTAGTGGCAACCAACAAAATGATTGTTGATTTTTGCGTTGAAGACTATTCCTAGATGACTTGTTAAGATAATTTTGATTTGATATGAAAACTTATGTGCGATCTATATTTGGTTTGAGCTGACACAATGTATCGTGCTAATGGTAAAATTGCATTTTGAAAATACTTTTTGGAGCCGACATTTGATATCTTTTATAATGAATTACATCTAATTAGGCTAACCTAATTGGTGCTTGTGATGGAGATCAAATATAAATATAAGTATATGGCGAACATTTTTTGAGAGGTATGAACCAGTGTGTGAATGTGTGTGTGAGGAGAAGTATGTGTAGACAGCAGAGAAGAGACAGAAGAAATATATTGAGGAATTAGTGTATGTGAAGGTGTGATCAGAAAGGCAATAGTTGATGAGTGAAGAATGAAGGGTGAAAATTCTGAATACTAAGCATCACCAAAACTGTATTAGCACATAATATGTGCATCTTTCTAGTTCATTTTTGGGTTGTAAAGACTTATTCTATTTTTGTATAATTTTGTGTAGGTAGTGAGCCTCCTTGCTGGACAATGAGTCCTTTTTATAGGAAGTGAGCCTTTGTTCTTGGACAGTGAGTCCTTCTTTTGGCAGTGAGCCTCTTTTTGAAAATACTATATAGTGTGAGTTAACCCTCACCGTGGTTTTTCCCTTATTAGGTTTTCCACGTAAAAAATATGGTGTTCATTGTGTTGATTTACTTTCTATTATTTATGGTCATGCTTATATTTAATAACAGAATAGTGTGGCTGAAGATTTGATAAGTGATAAATTTTTAAGTTTGAATTTGTGTGACAACTAATTCACCCCCCCCTCTCAGTTGTCATGTGTTTGTTTAACAATATTTGCATGATTGTTCCAAAATAGGCAATGAAGCTAGAGGCAATGCACCCAAGATTAGACTGATAGCTAATAATATTTCCACAAACCTTTTAATAAATTGTGGGTCATGTGTTGCCATGTAAAAAAAATTGCATGTTGGACCATATCTCATTACAAGTTCATTGGCTTTACTCAAGATTGTATCCAATACTTCAAAACTTCGTATAAAAGTTATTTTTGATTCTTGAGCATGATATAGAGGAGGCTTCAAAAGCTTTACTAGAGCAACCAAATTTTGAAAGTATGTATGATTGTACTCAACTTCATTGCTAAGCTCCTCAATTGAATGACATATTCCTTTTTAAAAAATTGTGATTGTCACCAAGTGATCTTTTATCCATATAGTCCTAGCAATTATGGGGTCTCCTTTATTGCCTTGAAGATTCATCTCTTCTTTCTTGAATTCCATCTCCAAGGTGAGCCCTCCCATATGATTCATTTCTAACATGCCTAATATTATGTCATGCTCTCCTATGACATAAAAGTTGTTGCATTCCATGTACCCATCTACTATGTTGGCAAGTTGTTGTGCCCACTTGTTCTTCTTATTTGGTGAATAATCCTAAACATCTAGGTGAGCTTCATGACTATACCTTCAGATGGAAATAAACAACTTTAATTCACTCAAAATATCATCCAAATCATCGCTAGGACATTTGGAATGATTTCCCTCCATAATGGAATCCTTCCAATAATATTTCTATGCAATGAAATCTTCTCAAAATGCCTCAATCTATTGGTGTGTATAACTATAAGCATCAAAAACAATACCATGAAAATAATGCAACTAAAAATATGACAAACCTTTATAGAAATCAGCCATGTGATCAATGTAGAAGAGATGGGAAACCAAATCCAAAATGAAAACTCTCCATTAGAATTTACTAACATTCACTCTCCCATGGCTAGGAATCCCTGCAGAACAAATATGAAAATAGTGTTAGGGTTGGAAATTAGGCTCATAGTTGTCCTGAGAATGCCTCTACTATTACTTGAGGATAACACCTTATCATCACTCAAACTCATCATACTTTGTTGGTAGTCCCTTTCTCCAATATTCCATTTTGGACTCTTCTCATGCTACTCATGTGGTACTAACCTTGCATTCATGATAACTTCTCCTCTTATCACTATACCTTAGGCTATCATACTCATGAAATCAGCTAGTGTGCTAGCATATTGGATTGGAATCGACAATCCAAAGTCCAAAAATATTGAGATCAACAATATGAAATGGGTACAACAATCATAAATCAGTAATATCAACAATTTGAAAGTTGAAAATAACTAGATAGTGAATGAAAATAATCCCACAAATAGTTGCACACTTTTGAAACCCTTTGAAATCAACAACCTTGTGATAAAAGATACTTATTCATCTTCTAATAGTGAATTGTAGTGGCTATACCAATTCAAAATAGCAGATCTAAACTTGAAAACCATTTTTACAATGGCCCTAGTTTCATGTATCTTATAGCCAACACTTAGTGATCTCAACATATGATACCTTCTACTTAGAACATTAAACTAAGAGATAATCTCCATACCTTGGTTGTAACATTGCATTCTTTTGCTCAGAGTTAGAAATCTAATGGCTAGGAACCACCTTGTGCTAGCTAAAAATTCCTCCACAAGGATAATGGGTTGGAAACTTCCCCAACATGTGACTGAAAACACTTTTATGGATGCAAGGAAAGTGTAGGAAGTGTTGGATATGTTGAGGATAGTGAATCTAAAATTTGGAACCATCATTAAAATGGTTCGTGGATCATTTCTTTTGCAACCAATACTCATCCCAATTATGTCAAATTAGTGTTCCTCAACCAACAAGTTCCATTTAACAATTATACCCTTTGGTGGCCACCTTAGAAGTGCAATATTAAGCATAATCAAAATATGCCCAAATACCATTATGATCAAACACCTTAACTTTCAAAACAATTGTGATTGTCACCAAATGATCTTTCATCCAAATAGCCTTGGCAACTCTAAGATCTCATTCCTCAATGCCTTGAAGTTTTATCTCTTCTATATTGAATTCCAACTCCATAGTGAACTCTCTTATTAAATTCTCCCAATGAAAGCTCCATGTTTTGATAATCCCTCCAAGACCCATGATACATAATTTTTCACATCTTGTGTTCGCCTAAAATGATGACCAACTATTTTGCTTCCATGATGTTAGGGATTTGTAGTGTCTCATTCTTCATGATCCCTCCAACTTGCTTGTATCTTGATACCCAAAACACCATACTAAACTTAGTTACAAAATTTTGAACATCAAAATGATAGCTATTTTTCTTACCTTTTTCTAGCATCAAGCTTCCCAAGGTGACTATCTCCATTTGGCCATTGCCCATGATCTTGTCTTCAATTGTGATAATTAGATCCCATGAGTGATCTACAAATTGTGGACATCAGTCCTTCACAATGTGGTTAGAATGCACAACGAACCCTATGTGATCTCTCATAAACCTCCTTTCATTCTAAATGCAAGGGATGGAGAAGTCAAAATTGGCACCAATTTTTCTATACTCTTTGAACCTAAAGAGATCACTTAGATCCCATATGCCAAAATAATTTGGAACTTGAAACCATGTGTCCACATGTCCTATACTATAAGTTGTATATCTTACTCTATCACCTTTTTGTTGGAGTTAAAATGACACTGAGAGGGGGGGGTGAATCAGTGTTATAACATATTTGACCAATTTTCATAAATTCAAAAACTATAGCACAGATCAGATCTCAATATACTCTAATTAATGCATTCATGAGTTGAATGTAATCATTCATAAACAGAATTGAGAAAAGTAATAACCAAACAGTGAACTGAAATAATCAACAACACAGTAAAGCAAAGGGAACTCAGAAGAACAAGAAGACTCCAGATTTTACCAAGTGGAAAACCCTCCTAGGGTATAAAAACCACTCCCTAAATGCCTTCCAGGCTTAATCTTTAAACAAAAGTTCACAATGCCTTATAGGCTGATTTTTTAGCACCCACTCAAGGAGCACTAGCCCCTCATTTTGAGACACCCATCTCAAGGAGTACCAACCCCTCAAATTATGTTTTGAACAATAATAGTGACTCAGAGGATTTCTCTATTTTCAGTTAAGCACATATCTTTCTACAGAAGTTCATTCATACATTTCCATACAGACAAGGAATGATACTCTCAGAATTACAAAATCAACAACACTTACAGTTTTCAACATAGGTATTTAATTACATTTCAAGTATGTCGGTTGTGAAGAAATCTTCAAAACGTTTTTCACCAGATCTTTAAATTCTCTTGCTGATTTTTGAATATAAAGCTGAATACTGACAGTTTGTCGATGATGATTAAAAATCAATAGTAACACTTATCCAGAGAGCTGCAAATCATCCATTAAAACAAAAACGCAATTGCTCAAAGAGGAAACTCAATGAATATGTTGCCATGTAACGGTTCTGAGATTCAATTCAATCAATGATGTCAACCTGCAACTGTATTTTGAAGTTTCCATAAACGGCCACAGAGTTTGAGATTTCGTTAACCATTCGCTGAGACACAAGAGACTTTCTCACCAAGATGCCCTTCTGTTTCATTCACCGTCACTGTAGCCTTTTCTTTATTTGCTTTTGCCGTGAGCCATCAAAGTCGGGAAGAACACATAACGAAAACATCATGTCTCATCGATAGGCTTCCTTAGAGTATTATTCATTTGTTGAGACATCAACAAGTCTTTCACCGAGATCTCCTTTAGTTTCATTCACTATCGTTGTGACCAAACGATATCAGTGAGACCTCTTGTAGACTTCATAATGTTTTGCTAAGAGTCACTTTTCACCCCATGTCGCTGAGACAATACGAAGTCAGGGAGATGCTATATAGACTGCCCCTTGTTTTGCCGAAACATCCCGAGCTCACCCTAGATCACCAAGACAGTATCAATCTCACACCGATGATCCTTTGATAGAAACCCCTTGTGTGATGTCGTTGTAACATAATGGTTCTCTCTCTGATGCACACTTCTGTCCTATGAGAGTCACTATAACATACCAATCTCTCGCCGAAAGCCCCTCAAGACTTAGTCACCAAGACTTGGCGGGTTCGCTATGACATTATATCGAAACATATGAATCTTACCGAAATGTATTTGTTCATCAGTGGTCGGCAAGACAATGCATAGTCGGGAAGACTCTATAGAGATTGCCCCACGTTTCAGCGAAATTCCACATGATACACATTGGTCGCCGTGACACATGGTTTTTCTTGCCGACGAGACCAACTGTACAATACATGTCGCTGTAACTTCAAACCATCAGGGAGACATCTTGTAGATCATTTCAGTCATACCGAAACACCCCGAATTCACACATGTTCGCCGAGACTTCCAGAATGTCTTGCCAAAAGAAATTGTCCAACGGCGGTCGGTGTGACACTATGTCTTCGGAGAGACTACATACCGAAAAAAACACTCCTGCCGATAGACTTCCACATGCATTAGTCAGTGAGACCAAGTGAAATCGCCAAGACCTCAGCCCGATACCGCTCAGTTTGGCTGAATTTCTCAAAGAGTTGTTCGGTGAGACTCCTCCCAAAAAAATAGATAAAACCTTTTGAGCACAAGTAGGTAAGACAAGAAAGACTCGCTATGACATTACCCAGAGGACGATTTCCTTTGCCGATATGCTCATTCTGAAGCGGGTCGGGGAGACATAATAAAATCGCTAAGACCTCATCTCGACGGCTAAACTCATGCCAATAAAGATTTTTCTTCTGTCGCCAAACAATGTCACGCCGAAAGCTGCCAGAATGTTAAATTCAATTGACATAACATCAGAAATGTCTTGCCAATAGGCAACTCATACATTTCAAAGTGGATCGGGGAGACCCTGCCATACTCATGCCGATATGTGTAAGCCCGAAAGAGAAACATCCAAAACCTATGATGTGCAAAGAGAACCATCCTGAGATAGATTATCAATGAGAACAAACTGAAAGATATTTTGTCATCAAGGACAAACTATAAACACAACTGAGATTCAACACTTTTGGGTGTTTTTCATGGTGACAAAAATTTTGTAATGACATAGGAAGCAACAAATCTAAAACATTTTCATACCTTTTGCTACAAACAAAATTCCCATCCTCTTTCCTCGAAAGAGAGTTAGTTGATATATCCTCAAAACTTCCATTCTTGTGACTCAAAATCCTCGAATTAGGGTAAGCCAAGACACTCTTCCTCAAATGCATACTAATCAATCAATGGCTCATCATTTGGAAGTTTGAAAGATACTGCCTCATTTGGTGCATCTTCCCTCAACTTTAACTCTTTGCATCCCCAAAGTGGAATCCTCTCTACCTTCACTTCATCAATGTTTCGCTAACACATGCAATCATTAGAGATCAATAAAGCATCTTCTCCTACCAAAGGATATTTACCTTCAACTTGTGTGTTTTGTCCCTCTTGTTCTTGCTTCATGGTGTCCTATGGCTCTAAATTTTATTATTCATCTTGCTTCCTAATTACTCTGTAAGCTTCTTCATGTGGTTTTGATTTTGATCTTTCCTCTTGCTTCCTAGTTACCACCATCTTGGGCTCTCCCCTTTACAAGCATGATTTTTTTGGCTCCTGCTCCTTGATCTCCTTAGCAACTTCTTCATTTTCCTCTTTTTCTCCCTTCTTATTTTCATAGTGTTTTTTGAAGAAGATTCATGATTCCAAATATTTGTTTCACTCGAAAGCATAAAAAATCAAATCTACCCTACAAGCTAGCAAGATATTGGCTCTAATACCATTATAATGTCCCTAGGGTTTGTATTCGGCATCGATCAAAGAAATCAAGATCAAATTGTGGTTCATTGTTAGTAACACTACCAGAGATTGTAGATCTAGGGGCATAAACCAAATTACGGCTACTACCATTCACCCAAAGCACTTAAATAAAATGAAATTCAACCACTATTAATTTTTCAAATGTTAGAAATCTTATAAAACAACACACAATGAAACCCTAATCAATTATGTCTTTTGTTTCAATTCACAAAAAATTCAACACAAACTTCAAATTAAGGGAAGCTCACAATGATGACAAGACTTCAGGTAATAGATGATGGACAACTTAAACTACATTACTACTTTGACAAGGTTCAACTAAGCAATAGAGTTATAATAGTTCAATACACCTATACAATTAATTGTTGGTTTGTAGTCCAATTACAAATTGGGATTGATTCCCTTACAAGGTTTTGAAAATGGTATGGACAGATCCACAAATGGACTTCCAACTAGAAGCTTGGCTATGTAATAGGTTTTTGATGGATATATGGTCAGCTTGTTGGTTATTTTCCTTGAAGGATGAACTCAAATCTATTTAGTCATTCCGCAAAGGGGGATTAAAACGCGACTTGATTCTTGATTTGTTGTTCCTTATCACCCAACTACTTGTAAGGTTTTCATAACAATGGATCTATTGTCCCTTATCACATAACTGTTTGTAGAATTAATGGACTAGCAATAGGAGTAAGGCTAAGATCCAAATTGTTGTGTTGGAAACTACTAGTCTTGCCTCAACTATAGACTAAAGGATGGCGCTAAAAGATTTGTGTGAAATCCTTGACTAGTTGTTGGTAAAGGGTGTTGATCTGGGCACACCACTATTGACTAGTCTATGGTGTTTGAATTAGCTCTATGATATGTTGAAATTTCTAGAGTCAAAGATCCTCCCCATTGAGCAGTTGTAGGGCTTGTGGTGGCTAGTTGACCTATGCTCTTGCGCCTAATTTGGTGTAGGTTGTCAAGGAATCCCTTATTGATGTGGTTAGCATATGATGCTTGATTGTTGCTCATGAGAAAGCTATGTAGATTTAGATTTGTAGTTGTGATGCAAGGGAGAATCAACCTTCATTCAAAAATTCACTACAACATACATGCCACTCAGTAATTGCTTGAAATGACACCAAAAATCTATAAGTGTCTTAGTTTCTCATACCAACATCTCATGGAATTACATAATAACAAGGAAAATCTGAAATAGCATTGTTTTGCAACCATGAGGACTGATCAAATACCTTTCAAAACTGATATAAAACTAATTTATGATAGCAAAAATTAGTCACAAGAATGGTCTCTTTCAACCAATCTTCTTTCACAAGTTTTTGTTCCTACAACCTGCAACCTTCAATGGGAAAACTCAGCTACAGTAGACCTTTGATTCTCAAAACCTTTTGTTGTTGCAAAAACATCTTCAAACCTGCAAAACATGGAGTTTTGGACTCCTCTTCAAGAACTATGGCTCAATCTCCTTCTCCACAAATTTGGAAAATGATCCTCTTAGAAATTTGAAACTCACAACCACAACAACAAATTGCACAAGCAAATGCAAGATGGAGGCAAGATTTTATATTATCTCTAAAATCAAATGAGATTACAGCATTACAATGGGCTTGTTGATTACATAAGCTGTAAATGTTTGGAGTCACAATCCTCTAGAAAATTTGGCAACATCCTGTTATGTAAAACTTCAACTCCTCCAAGACAACTTCTTACTATCACACGGCTACAATATATAGAGAATTGAGAATGAGAATACCATTGTTGTATCCACAAAGAACATACCAATACCACCTTGGAAAACCCATGGCCCTTTTGAGGATAATTCATAAAATATTAAAATTTATCAAACACTCACATGGCCTTCACATGGGTGCCTACACCATGGCCAATCAAATTTGGTCAATCCAGTGTACTTTATTATTCTCCAACGGCTCTGACGGCTCCATGAAAGAACATGCGTCAGCATGCAAACTTCGATGCCCAAACATGCAAGAGCATGCAATCAACATGCAAGGACATGCATACAAAGTGGTCCCCACCAAGAAATGGACGTCTAGACAAGAATATTCCTCTTGGGATGCCTTTGAAAAATTTACTGGAGTAAATTTCCTCCAAAATTACAATTACAAATCCACATAGGGAAAATTACATATTTTAAAAATTAAAAATACTTATTTTCCACACAACATTTCCCACATAAGCCCTTATTGAAAGTTAAAACAAAAGAAATTATTTTTTAGTGATACAAGATTTCTCTTACACCCTAGATGCTCTTGCATCAAACACCCAAGGTAGGAAAAATTTTGTGAATCCATTCTCCTCTTCCAATACTTAGCTAGAACAAGCAACCTCCTCCTCTGACAACTTTGCACTCCATTCTTTTGTCCTCTCATGGACTTGTATTGACCATGTACCATCCTCTTCCTTTGAATACCATACATTCTCCTCTCTGCTCTCATGGGATTTGACCCACCACTAACCAACCACCTCCACCAAATTTCATTTGCAACATCCTCTATAGATTTTATAAGAAAATATGCATTATCCACACACCAATCTGCAACATCATTCAAATCTTTCCCTACATACAAATCAATACTAAAAAAAAATATTTTTACCATCTCTTTTTCTCCTTCTACACACACTACCTCTTTCATTTCAACATGCAAATCATCTCTATTTTCATCTTCCTAAAATTCAAAAACATAAGTCATGACTTTTGTTTTCACATGTTCCTCTAGTATTATTGCAACATTTGTCTTCTCGCTATCTACTGCAATCTTTTCATCTACACAAAATCCACTTTCATCTTCATCATAAAAATGAAAAATATTATACATTACCTCTTTCTCTATAACCTTTTCCTCACCATTGCCTATTTCCATATCTTCTTCACGTTCTCTCTCAACTACAATTTCATTTTTCAATGCTTTTAAGTCCTTCAAAGAACACTCATCTACTACCACAACATCATTTTTCTCTTCAATTGTTGCACCTTCTTTTTGCCTCTCAACCTCTATTACACTTTTCTCCTCTTTCTAACTCTCTTTTTCTATGCCTTCCTCAAAGCATACTTCTACAAAATTTCCTCATTGTTCACTTGCTTACACAACTATGATAAACGTTTTCCTTTCTTCTTTGACATTTTGTCAAACCCTTTCCACACACTTTAAATCTTCAATCTCTCAAGAATAGACTCTCACGCTTGGCGATCTGTCTACACACTGTAATCCTCTAACTTCATTCTCCACCCGCAGGTTTTGGTGCAAATTGCCTCACATCAGCGCTTTTTCCTACACACTCTAGAATTCTCACTCTGATACCACTAATGCAAGGGGAAATTAGCCTTCATTCACAAATTCACTACAACATACATTCCACTCAATAATTTCTTGAAATGACACCAAAAATCTATAAGTGTCTTAGTTTCTCATACCAACATCTCATGGAATTACATAATAACAAGGAAAATCTGAAATAGCATTGTTTTGCAACCATGAGGACTGATCAAATACCTTTCAAAACTGATATAGAACTAATTTATGATAACAAAAATTAATCACAAGAATGGTCTCCTTCAACCAATCTTCTTTCACAACTTTTTTCTCCTACAACCTACAACCTTTAATGGGAAAACTCAACTGCAATAGACCTCTAATTCTCAAAACCTTTTGTTGTTGCAACATCTTCAAACCCGCAAAACATGGAATTTTGGACTCCTCTTCAAAAAATACGCCTCAATCTCTTTCTCCACAAATTTGGAAAATGATCCTCTTACAAATTTGAAACTCACAACCACAACAACAAATTGCACAAGACAATGCAAGATGGGAACAAGATTTTATATTATCTCTAAAATCAAATGAAATTGCAACAATACAATGAGCTTGCTGATTACATAAACTGTAAATGTTTGGAGTCACAATCCTCTAGAAAATTTGGCAACATCCTATTATGCAAAACTTCAACTCCTCCAAGCCAACTTCTTACCAACACAAGGCTGCAATATATAGAGAATTGAGAATGAGAATACCACTATGTTATCCCCAAACAACATACCCATACCACCTTGGAAAACCCACACCCCTTTTGAGGATAATTCATAAAATATTAAAAATTGTCAAATGTTTGCATAGCCTTCACATGGGCACCTACACCATGGCCAATCAAATTTGATCAATCTGGTGTGCTTCATTATTCTTCAATAGCTCCAACAGCTCCATGAAAGAACATGTGTCAACATGCAAACTTTGGTGCCCAAACATGCAAGAGCATGCAATCAACATGCAAGGACATGCATACAAAGTGGTTCCCACAAAGAAATGGGCGTCTAGGCAAGAATATTCCTACAATTACAAATACAAATCCACATAGGGAAAATTACATATTTTGGAAATTAAAAATACTTATTTTCCACACAAAATTATCCCAAATGAGCCCTTATTTTTGGGTGATACAAGATTGCTCTTACACCCTGGATGCTCCTACATCAAGTTGATGCCTAAGTGATGATGCAACCAAATCTACAATAAACAATCAATCTACAAAGCTATTTTTTGGAAATCAAGCATATCCTAAAGTGTAAACTTGAATGTCAATGATAATGGCAGGTGAACAGTTTTGTCCTCACCACATGAAGTCTTTCACAAAGGTTTATGGCTCTATTTCAAAGAAAAAAATGCTTTCACAATGCCAACAATGATTCACCAAAAAGTGTCCTCAAGGTGCCCCCTCAAATTGATCTTATACTAATTTCAAAATAGGACCATTGGACCCGAATGCTAGGAACCCAAAATTAAATTCAAATTTTGACTTAATTTACTTTATTTTGTATTTATTATTTTATTACTCATTTTATATTAATACATATACTAATGTGGTGTTCAAAAACACCTTTACTAATTACTATGTTGGGAGCGGACCCATTTATGAGGGGACATGACACAAGCTACAAAAATGCGATTAATTTTCCAAGCACAAATATTACTCAAAGATCCAACCTAAAAATGTTGAATCCTTCCCTATTCAATCTCACACCATTTACTTTGGTTTGCAATTGGGAGAGAAATTTTGAAAGACCTTTTTTCTACCTTTGTTGTCCAAGAAATGTTATCTTCTATGCCCTCAAATCTACCAAAAGGGGGGAGGGATGACCCCAACAAAGGGCTCATCCATCGGCATAACACCAATAGAGGAACATCTAGCAAGAGATGCCAACCACCAATCAACTACCTTAAGAGCAAGTGGGTGTCACATAGAAGTTGATGAAAAGCAAGAGGTTAAGTTATATAATCATGAGCAAGGAGAGACTCGCCGATACAAGCCAAAGGAGTTGTAATAGTAGGACTCACTAAATTCACACCAACCCCAAGAGAAACCCCCTCAGGATCATGTCCTAAAGACCCAATATCCTAAGAAGGCTCACCATTAGAAGTGTTGATAGTCAAGTGATCATTGTGGGTGTTTCATCACCACGTAGCTTGCATCAAGAGAACAAACAATCTGAAGCCATGTGGCAATGGCAAAACAATGTATACATTCGAAGGGAAGATCCTCATAGTCAAACAATTGAGTCCAAGGCATATTCCCCACCATCAAAACAATGTCCCAATGAAGAGCCTCGGAGATATCTATGTCCACCAAAATATGGGAAAACATGTAACCTATGAAGGAGATAGTAGAATTTACCTTCACCAAGCAACCATGTGCATTTCCAATGGCCTCAATGGAGCTCTCAAAATTGTGAAGCATTTTGATGGATGTTCTTTGGGAAAGGTTCAAATAAACTAAGGATCATATTGTACTTGATTCTAGTCCAGTGATGCAAAAGAGATACATGGACAGCAAGTGGAAACCTAGGGACAAAGCATGAATAAAGGACTCATAACAGTCAAGGGGAGTTAAGAAGGTAACAGTTCATGAAATCCAAGGTGCCTGCAAGAATACAAATAAGACCAAAGACAAACATTGCATAAGATGACAGTGACCTTTAGAACTCACTCACAAAGAAATTCCCTAACCTATAAAAAAGATAGTCTTAATGACTGTAATAAAATCAAGAGGACGGTCTTATTGGTTGTCATAAAGATAGCATGGCAGTCTTAAAGGCTTAGAAAGGGTGGTCTTAAAGGATTCATATCAAAGTAATACTTTCAATGAAGGAGACACATGAGATAAAGATTGTTTCACCCAAGGACATCCACTAAAGGAGGACAGTTCACACACAGTCCATAATGCACAGTTACCTTGGTATGAACAAGTACATTGAATAAGGTTTTAAGGACAAAGTTATCAAGGTGATTCAAGGATGTCTGTAAGGGCAGATTGCACAAAAATTGTAGACCTTAATAAGGATAGGCAGTCACAAGAAGAAAGATAGTCACAAATCTCAAGAGATAGTCACATGACATGAAGTAAGAGCAGTTTTTATGACTGTCATAATGGGCAGACAATGAAGATTTTGCAAACTTGTTAATGGGCATTATAAATGTGACCTTGCCGCAGTCTTGATGACTATAATGAAGACTTCAAAAACTTCTTAATGATTGTAATGACCTTCTCGACAGTCATATGAATGCATTTTCGGCCTCTTGACAGCCTTTGTTCCTCCATCTACTAACAACATCCAAAATTCCAAGTGCTTTAAGGATATGGAATTCTTCCATCGACTAGAAGAAGGTGGTGTTTCACTTGAGGTACCATGGGATAAAGTCACAACACTATCTATCTTGCTAGGTTGTTTGAATTGCTATGGATATTGGAAAAGAAAATCATTTACACTAGCTAATCTTGTTCAAGTTTCCTGATAATGTGGATATATATCTACAATTTGCAGCCATGGTTCAGGTTCAGAATGAGTTCCAACTGAGCTTAAAATTGATTGGGGATGCACTTAAAGTGAATAAAAAACTCATCAAATGCTTTGTGTATGCTTGGCAACATGGAATTGAAAACTGATGACTGGCTTAAAGTAAAAGAAACAATTAAAGTTGCACAAAGTGAATCAGATGCGAAGAATTCTTATGTTGACATTTCACTTGGGAATTGGAATTATTTCGGAGCTTTTTGCAATGAGAGGAGGGATCCAAAGAAAGTGGCTACACATCTTAAGAAGGCTACAGAACTGTATTGTAAAGTGTTGACACAAGAAAAGGAAGTGTTTATGCTGTGAACAGGGGTGGCCATCATACTAGTTGAAAGGGGTCAATTTGACATTGCAAAGGAAATTTTTACACAGGTATAAGATGTTGTGGGAAAAATGTTTGTTTAAGATGCCTGATGTGTGGGAAAATCGAATACTTTTTTACTCTGCATAGGGACGATTTGCACTCACAGTGAAAGTGTATCAAAATGTTTGAAGGAATTTTGTTTGGCACTAACACCCAATCTTCAATTTATCATAGCTCGAACACATTATGGAACAGAATAGCGGCAAGAATGTAAGAGAAACTTATCAAGAGCATTACAATTGGCACCCCCAAATTACATTTTAAGCTTTGATGTTGGGTGGCAATGCAGAAGTTTTCAACTTCAGCACTTCAAACGCAAAAACATTCTGCTAATGAGTTTCTTCGAGCTGTGTAAGAATTAATGAATGCACTCCATCATCTACTATAGCAAGCCTTCATACGCATGGTTGTGATGAGAAGAGGGTACAGTTGTTTGTTGTCTACTGTAAGCATTTTCTTGGTGTCGCCATAGTTCAAACAGAAGCAGCAGAATGTGAATAGCAGCAAAGCCATCGATGGACAGGAATGTTTGACGTGGACATGTATGAACCGTCCCCCGCGGGCTAACACCATGCTTCATCCAGCGGGGGCGTAGAGAGGAAGCATGCTTGCCCACTAGCCTGCG
Source organism: Sequoia sempervirens (assembly GCA_007258455.2). Classification (NCBI taxonomy): domain Eukaryota; kingdom Viridiplantae; phylum Streptophyta; class Pinopsida; order Cupressales; family Cupressaceae; genus Sequoia; species Sequoia sempervirens. The sequence continues at coordinate 65,065,740 of VDFB02000007.1, forward strand.
GAGTCGATGATGTTGTCAAAGGGAAGTGGCGGGGGAGCGGGGAGTCTCCATGTGGACATGGTGGGCCCGTGCAGAATATTTAAAGGCATTGTTTAAAGTGTTATTTTTGACAGAGTTGAAAATGATTTAAGGGTGAAGTGCCCGATAAACAATAATTAAAAGCCTTCACCATTCGACAACAAATACTTTAAATGTAAAGTGCACGAGTAAAATGTTTTTCATGGCCTGATGAAAACAAAATTAAAAGCCTCCAATAAAAACAATGACTTTGAGGCCCAACAAAAAATGAATGAAAGTTTTTATTCATTTAAAATCATTTTTAGCTGCAGGTGAGAAGGGGCTTTTTGCAGCCCAATGGGGATAAGTGACAAGCCTTCACGAATAAACAAATTTTTAGCATGGGAAAAATGGAAGAGAGTAAAGGTTTTTCACAATAAAATAAATCTTTCAGTTGCAGGATAAAGGTGAAAGCAAGCAAGAAACAGGTAAATGGTTTTTTCTACAGTGTGGTAAAATGGGTAAAGGCCTTCAAAACATTTTTTTGTTGTGGCATAGGCAAGAAGAGCAAGAAGCAGGAATTTGAATGCAGAATAAGAGTTCTTCAATGGAGAAGCAATTACTAATCCAGTGGCTCACCTTGTGCTAGATGTCTAGTGGGGATTTCCATTTAGGGTTTTTCCTTTTCCTTAAATGTGATTTTCTACTTTATTTGCAAAAATAGGAGTTGCTCATTTTTTGGTCTCACGGGAATACTTTTTTGTAACAGGGTCTGAATATAAATGTCTTTATTTTAGGTTCTAAGATTTTTTGAATCTTGTAATAGGGAATTTATTCAAGGCATCATCATATTTGTATGTAAATGATAATATATTATGAGTTGGTTGTCTTCACAGTGCACATTGTATGAATTATGAATATAAGTAAACAAAGAGTATTGGTATTTGTCTTCTTGTCTTTCCTTGAATGTTTGTTTAGTGTTGTTACTTTCATTCAAAGAATAAATTAAATTGTATTAACATAGACAAAGGTTTATGCAACTGTGTGTTGGGATTATTAAGAATGACCAGTTGAGTTTCTAGTATCAATGGTGTAAGGCATCATCTAGTAGGTATAGTTATGACAGGGAAAATGCTATGACGAGTTTTAAATTACATGGTTTAGGTGACTCCACCCAAGAATATGGCACTGATCTTTTAATGTTGCAGTCTCCTAAGATTGTTTATGGCAGCTACAAATTAAATCAACTTTACTTATCAATCTCAGTATGATTGTGTGTGGAATTTAATGCATATTACAATTCTCATGTTTAAATTGGGCATTACCATGAAGGTCAGCCAAATCTTTAGGGTAGTATGTCTATTTAACCATTGAAGAAGTATTTGTTTATAGTGTTTTGGGTGCTTTGGCACACAAGTATCTATAAACACACTGTCAGGATCACCCTCTTGGGTTTCACAGAGCTCGAAGTGTAGGGGAGAAAGGTTTTAATTCAATCTCTCATTCATTGGCCAAATCTCTCCTTGAACTTGACCATTAGGCCTGGCACCCCTTTAGGATTCAAGTTGATTGTAGATTTGGGGAACCAACAGATTGGCAACTCTATTGGGGAAGAGCTTTGAATCTCCAGTTGCAGACTGTCCAATCACAAAGTCATATTATTTTCTAATTTGAGCATTTGGTTCAAATATTGAAGGAATTCATACTTGGAGAAAGAAATTATCGCATTGTACTTGAAATTTTCACGATCTATGGTGCTATGTTGGTGAAAGGAACTCAAAAAGAAATATGATTATTGAAGATGTTTCAATTGCTTGAAGATTTTGTCCTCTTAAAGGAGGTGGTGACTCTGCTAAAGAACTTGGTGAAGATGTGAAGAAAGTTTTAGATCTATATATAAAGATTTCCAGTCAGAAAGAAGAATTTGCAGTAACTGCAACATTCTCAAGTATTTTTCGTATTTTGGTTTTCAAGAAGCATAAATCTGTATATGAAGACCATATTTGAAGGTCCTGGAAAACTTTGGTTCCCTTATTTAGTGAAATTGAGCACTACAATAAAGGGATATTGAGAACTGAATAGTTGTAGAAGGAATAAATTTTATTTGCAAATATGTATGGTTGTCCTAGTTCTCCCTCTACAAGTTGTAATGTCATGCCTAAAACACAGCCATGTCCTCAAAGAAAGATGTTCACTAATGAAAGATACAACCCTCTGGACTTCAATAAAACCCAAGGTTATCCACACTCTATCTCAAGAAGAATTAATGAATATTTTTCTAGGTTTAGAGGAGATTTTGAAGAGTCAGCATCACAACATGTACAGGGTTTTGTTGATTTGATGGAAGATTGTCAAATAGTAGAGGAAGATGCTATCATGAAGTTTTTTGTAAGAACTTTAGAAGATGTTGTTGAATATTGGTTTTCCAGTTTACCAATGCATTCCATAGATTCATGGTGTGAGCTCAAAATACATTTCATTAATTATTTTGAAAGTAGATCCATAGACAATGAATGCTTATTTAAGGATAGAAATCTACATACCCAAGAAGAATATGAAGAAAAATATGAAAATAAGGTTGAACCTTTGTCACCTATTGATGCATTGTATGATATAAGGAGATTTGAGGGTGAATCCTTCTATGATTTTCATGATAGATTCATGGAAATTCTGTTTGTTATACCAATAATAAATAGACCTGATGAATCAGTGTGTGTTGATGTTTTTTGTGAAGGGCTTGAGCCAAGTCTGAGTACTATGCCAACTCACTTTAGGCCCCCTAACCTTAAATACATATATCAATGGCTTTTAGTGATTGCATAAATGATAGATAAATATGGAAGTCATCTATTAACTGGACTATGTGATGGTACCTTTTCTAGACTTGATTAAATAGATCTAGATGGTATAGCAGAAGACAATGATAATGCACCTTGTAGTGATGAGGATGTTGTTTTTAAACAACCTTCAAAAGAAATACACCCAGATAAAGATTGTAGCCATAATGGTCATGATGAAGTGAATGAAACATGTGAAGTTTTTTCTATTTGCTCTAAAAATATAGAAATAGAGAGCATGTTTTCTATATATGATGAAGGCTGCAGTGATGCCGAGTATGTTGATTCTGAAGTTTCATCTCTTCATGATGATAACAGTAGTATTGTTTATGTGAGTATGAAATTAGCTAAGGAGTATTCTTATATGGGTGATCATGATGATTGGAAGTCTATTTTCAGCCCTTATGACTATGATTCCTTTCAAGAAGAGGAGGTAGAATTGATCTCCTTAAGTGAAAAGTGTTTCCATAAAAATGATGACAATATTTTTCAACACTCACAATTGCATGATGTCATTATGAAACTCTATGATAATGTTGATAATTTCTTGAATGAATGTGATGTGAGAGACAATGGAATTCCAAGCCCTCTTAGACAAGAGCATGATGATGGGTTTGAATTTAATGTAATTTTTGAAGAGGAGATGTGTGATCAATAGTGTTATGGTGCACTTGGTCCTGCCTCTTCTACAAGTGTTGAATGTGGCATTTATGCAAGTGTTCATGATGAGACAAAGGAGTTTGTTGATCTAGGGAATACTCTTGAAAGTGGTGGTATATCACATGCAAATGACAAAGTGTGCATTGAATTTCAGTTGGAGAGACCATCCACAAGCAGCAGTAATGAAGAAACAAATGATGGTTTTCAGTTTGACAGTGAAGAATATGACCCTGTTGATTATTGCAATGACAGGGACAAAGAGAAAGGTATGCATGCAAGAGATTTATTGAATTAATCAGTTCAAGTAGTTGATTGTGAAAAGCATATGTGTGTTGGTGATGTAAGTAGTGAACATGGAAAGCTTTTCTTATTTGACTCTTCACCTTCTCCCATTCCTTTTTCTAATTTTGAAGTTATCCCTGAATGTTTGCATAAGGATAGCACAAATGTAGTTGTATATGAAATTCAAAATGAGAAGACAAATGCTAATACAGCTAATGATAGTTTTTGTGATGAGTTTGCACTTGAAGAATGTGATTGTGTCAATCATATGGATGCATATGAGGGCCTTTTTTCTAGATCTGCAACTCATAGTCTTTCTTATAAGCAGTATGCTTCATATTGTCATATTGATGCAAGAGGTAATGTTGAGTTTACAACAGTGAATGTGTTTTGAACACTCACTATGAAGGGTTTACTACAAACAAAGATTCTAAGTCACATGAACATGCACTTGAGGCTTTTTTGTGTGATAACATGATGAGTGCAGACAATCTTGTTTGTGAACTTAAAGTGGAAAACATTGTTTGGGATGCTAATGTATTTTCTAAATGCTATGATTTGAATGTGGACAACGGACTTGTGGATGTTGATAAGTCTTGTTTTCAGAACCTTGAGATAGATGATAATGTGATTGGGTTGTGTTGTTGGGATGGTAATAAACTCGCCTGTGATACAATTCAATTGAAGGAGTTACAAATGTGTGAGCATTCTTTGCTTAATACACAAGAGGATTGCACACTATTTTTGAGGCATGATATATTTTATGAGCCTAATCATTGTGAGGGGGTCAATAAATGTGATAAAACTATGTCTTCATATAGTCTTGATCACTATCCTCATATTTTGTCACTTGCCACAAAATCAGAAAATGAAATGAGTGGAAGTGATGTGGCATATATGATTTGGCTGCCATGTGACAATAAAACTAAACATGGAGCAAGTTCTCACTTGTTCAAAGGTATCCTGACACTTATTTTTCCAGGAAGTAAGTTACTTGTGTTGTTGTGGTGTGACAGAGGCAAGTATGGATTAAAGGAGATTAGCTCTTTTAACAAATTGGTGTTTGACAGGGGCAAACACCAGTTCTCCTTTTTTCATTTGGTGGACCGGGGCCACCAGATGGGGTTTAAAAATTTGAAGACATTGTGGGTTACCCAATGGTTCTAGCACTCGGTTTGTTCTTCCAAAAGATTTTGGGATCTCGCTCTGTTCACTAAGGAACAGACACCCCCAGAAAGAGCTACCGATGGAGCTCTCAAAATTGTGAAGCATTTTGATGGATGTTGTGCTTTGGGACAGGTTCAAATAAACTAAGGATCATATTGTACTTGATTCTAGTCCAGTGATGCAAAAAAGATACATGGATAGCAAGTGGAAACCTAGGAACAAAGCATGAATCAAGGGTTCATAACAATCAGGGGGAGTTAAGAAGGCAGCAGTTCATGAAAGCTATAGACACCTAAAAATGGTCTGGAGAATCTAATTAATTAAATATGATTTATTTGATAAATTAATCCTAAATTCATCTACTTAGTAAATAAATAGAAATATTTATTTATATTAAGTCCACTATTAATTATTTTATTTTATCACATTATTTCCTCTTAATTAAATAAACAAAATTAAATGATTATCATTATTATTTCTTCTATACTTTATTCATCAATTCTATCCTAAATTAAAAATACAACTTCAATAGTTGGTATTATTTAATTATCTCATCACATTTCTTCTTAATTAAATAAATATATCCTAAAATCTTTAATTTAATTATCCTATTCCTTCTATTTTAATTTAATAAACAACTTCTATAGTTTGTTTTGTTAAATTATTTATCTCTCTTTTTGCTAATTTAAATAAACCAAAAATATTTAAATCAAATCATAAATCAAATCCCTCTATTCACTCACCAATAAAATTAGATTTTTCAAATCTAATTAATTTAACAGGTATTCACGGGAAAAGCCTCGGGGACAAATCTGTAGGCAATCCTCTCAATCTTCTGCCTCAAATCTTTCCTCTCATCTTGCCTGGTGTTTTCATGGGGAGGAACAATCCTCCATAATCAGCTCCACCTTCTCATCTCTTACCATTCAAATCTCCAGATTTAATCTCAGCCTTTGTTGTGTTACCCCTCTGCAAAACTGTTGCGGAAATCTATATATACAGCCTTCTAAAGCATGAAAATGATCCGAGAAATCCCAATTTATGCAAACTTACTCTGCAGGAATACAACCAAGCAATCAATCAAGCACTAGCATTAGCATTTTAGTATCATCATAGCATCATGGCATTATTAGATTTCATATCACGGCAGCATCATTAGTTTTTACTGTAGCTTCCATTTAGGAGGTTTCATGTCAAGATAGTTTATAGTAGCTTCATATCACTTAGAAATCATTCTTAATCATCACATCATTGCATTTAGCATCCATTTCGTTCTCTAGATAGGCATTTTAAACAGTTACGGTGCTTACAAATCTGAGAGCCTCTGTAACTTGATAAATCTTTGGAGATAAAAGACAATGAGACGTCTTCAGGATTTTCAGTGTTTTAAATTAGTTTAGTTCATGTTGATTTTGATCTAATGTCTTATTAAGAATTGTTTTAGTTATTCTTTTACTTTTTACTTTTACACCACTTACATTCTAGCGCCCACCATGGGGCCGTACCCCATGTTTTTAACAAGTTTTTTCTGGAAAGCTTTCGTACATGAATCTGGCATAAATTGTTTTAGCGCGATCGGAGGATTTTATAGCGCTTCTGAGACAAACTAGAGTGCATCTGAATTCTGTTCTAGCGCTTCCGAAGAAAATTATAGCGCTTTGAAGGACTGTTTTAGCACTTCGATCTTACCTTCCAACACAGACCGATAGTTCACACCCAACATCTGTTTTAGCGCATTTGTAAAATCCTATAGCGCTTCGGGATATTTATATAGCACTTTTGCCTAATTCTATAGCACTTCTACTAAATTTTATAGCACTTCCAACGAAAACTATAGCGCTTCTTACACTTCTTTTAGCGCATCCAACAAAATAGTCAAAAAAAAAAAAAAAACTCTGTTTTAGCGCTTCTGATGAATTCTGTAGCACTTCTAACCTCTATTTTAGTGCTTTGACAGTCAATCTTAAAATGACCATATCTTGGTCATACGGAGGTCTTTTTCAAAAAAAAAAAAATTGAAATGGGGTAGAATTTCATAAGCTATGCAATGGTGTAGGTATTTCTCACTTTTTGTAGAGTTAAAATTTTCAATTTTACATTTAAAGTCAAATCACATTGTAACTTGGTCTAAGTTTTAGGGTTTTTATGCTTAATCATTCATCTAACCCTTATATCTTCTTATTTCTTGATCTCGTCTAACATTTTTGAGCATTTATTGCAGGTTTTAAAAAGAACATTCAACATTGAAGTGAAAGAAAGCATTTGATATCAATTGTAATAGTGTTTTCAAACACTAATGGGAAAATAACCCATCATATGTTATTTTTCATTCATACTTTAGGACCAACTAGCATTACTTTGGGTTTAAAATTGCCCATCTACACAAGCTTTGTCAAAGTTGGTTAAAAAGAACATTAGAAACTCATTGGTTTTTGGATTTGGACTTAAAATGAATCAATCTAAGATAGACACTTCTTCAGTTGGTTTTAAAATGAATCAATCCTAGGATAGTCGCATTTTCAATTGGACTAAAATTTATCAATCTAGGGTAGTCATGAAACTTTTCAATGTGGATTTAAAATTTACACCATGTCTTTTTGTAAAGCAACATCTTCATTGTGAAGCAACATCTTCACATAGATAGAAAATTGTAGTTTGGGCTCTAAAAATTGAACTTGATTTATGTGTTTGTGTGGTGATAGGCATATGCTCTCCCCTTAATTGGGTGATCCAAAATGTGAGACTCATCATTTTTATACATTCTTCAAGTTTTATTACATCATTTAGAAGGTCTGTCGTAGTGGGAAAAAGTACTCACCCTACGGGAACGACCTAAGTGGGTTCAAACCAAAGCCAGGTTTTTCCACCCCACTATAAAATTTAAACCAAATATGGGGAAACCCACTTTTTCCAGAAGTGTGCAAGATAATCATCCCTAAAACCTTTGTTCTAAAGGTTGGGAGGTCTCCTAAAGGACTTTATCACTTGCCACTCCGAACGGAAACCCTTTCTAAGAACCATAGTGTAGTATCCAACTAAGTCAGTAACCAGACATTGTCATGCTCACAGTGCAAGGGGAGGGAAGAATTTTCCCCAAGACACTCACCATATAATTGCCAAGGATCATTTGCTCAAGGGATCAAGAAATCTAACCTTGAGTACACACCTGGAAAAGAAAAAAACACGGGCGCCCTCTAGGGGGTGACACGGCTGTGTGAGTCAACGCAATTTTAAGTTTGGGTTGTTGAGTATAATGATGACCTTTTGACTATTAAGAGTGAGTCTTTTTAAAGTGTTTTATTGTTATCAAACCAATGAAAATAGTACCATTCGTGGTTCTTTTGAACATACACTATTTGTTTAGATTATAGCTCTTAAAAACAATTGTCTACATTTGATTGTTGTGTATTTCAAAATTATTAAAATCCAGATAAAGATCAAAAAAAAAACAACACAAAAGAGTCAAAACAAAATCAAACAGTGAAATTTATGATTAGGGATTGGAAATCCACAACATTTTTCAAGAAATCCCTCACAACAAGAGTCAAAAGTCCAAAGAACAGGAAATTGAAACTCAAACCACCATGGCGGAAATAAATAAGGATCAATTGAATGATTTATCTCATCAAATGAAAAAATTTCAACAACAAATCTCGGATATGCAAAGGGAAACAAACACAGAAAGATATTTGTTGCTAGACATCTACCCATATCCTCTTGACCAAACAATGAACATGAGACCTTCTTCACCAAAAACTACATCATCCAAGTTCAATTTCGTTGAATTTTTGCAAAAGTTCAATAAGCCCAAATCTAAATCCTCAAACACAAATGATATTGAGCAATCATATCATGTCATACATTTATCTCCATCCACCATAAGCCAAAATAAACCTCAAGATTCTTTCACTCAAGTTAACAATTCCATCCAGTCATCCTCTTCTATCATATCTTCAACATCCAATGATTCATGTCAATCTCACAATCCAAAGCATGCTAGCATAGACTCCCCTACACATCAAGATCAAAATATTCTTTCCACTCCATCCAATGATATCAAAATTCCACAAAATCTTCCAATCCTTGATCAAGAACCCATTTCTCAAGAATCTTATGACGATCCCCTCCTTTCACTTTCATCCAAAATAATTCCCTTCCATCTCAAGAGACAAGTATCCTTCCAAGTTCTTCCACATCATCTAATCAATCCATGCCATCTCATGATTCTATTGCATCACAAGAGCATGATAGTTATTACATCCTATCTAATGATGTCTTACCAAATGATGATCAATACATGCTTTCTACAAAATCTCATGATTCCCTTCCTCATCAAGATCAAGATATGCTTCCATTCAAGGATACCCTTTCATCCCATGGAGATGATTATCCTTCTCATGATCAAGATATGCCTTTCATACCACTTCATAATCCTTTTCCAAGTCAAGATCAAAACACCCCATCATCCCCATGTCAAGAGCCTATCACACCTATTCAAGCTATCCATGAACCCCACACCTATAAATTGGGATCATCCACCTTTATCCAATCTAGTTTCCTTCCAACACCTATCCTCTCATCCATAGCATACCCTCCTCAAAATGGACTCGCATCTTGTTTCACAAACAATACATATCCCATTGGTAAACGAATGTGTCAAAGTATGAATTACAAAGGAAAAGGATTAGGCCTTCATGAGCAAGGTATCCTAGAACCCCTTTCTGTTCAAAGAAACCCATATCAACACGGCCTTGGTTATACACCTAAGTGTCCTAGTCCATCAAACCTACCATCTATCTTAGGTCCTCATCCTAATCCACCAAACATTCAATCTATCCTAGGTCCTCATCCTAGTCCATCAAACCTTCCCTCTATCCTAGGTCCATATCCTATTTCTCAATAACAACAAAAGCACACATCCTTGATGCCCTTTCAAAATTATACCCGCATTAACTCATCCATAATATCTCCATATCATTCATCTCAATCCACCCCTCTCATTGCTCTTGAAAGCAATTTGGGTGCCAAATATCAAAAGCTTCTATATCAAAATCCACATGTATCAAAGGATCAACATGTCTCCTTGAAGAGACATGCAAAAATAAAAGAAAATTTGGTCCAAAATCAAAAGAAATATCTAAAAGGCCACAAAGGCCCATGAAAGCAAAAAGGCAATTTTCAAAGACCACAAAGGTCCATAAATCAAAAAGAAAAATGTCAAAGGTCACAAAGGCCCACAAAGTAAAAATCAAAGTCAAAATTCATGTGGATTCCTAACAGTCTCATATAAGCAATATAATCTAAATTGGCATCCAAATTTGCTAATCCAAAAGCTTCCTCCAATTTTCCATCTAATAACCTATCACCTTTCAAATCCATTTTTCCTCCATCACTCCACCATCCTTCAAGGTGTGTGCCAATGTTGATCTTTCCATCCTTTCCATCTATCCATCAACAGACCTTCCAACCTCCTATCCATTATCCAACATTCATCCCTCATCATTCTCCTTTAATCCAAACCTTTGCATAAGTCCTTCGATTCTTCCATCATATCATTAATCTGCCAACATTTAGGAGTCTAATTCCCATTACCATGGTTTATTAGAGGGATATTTGGTTGTGAAACTTGATGCTTAAGTCCTTCCTCCATCTCCCTATCATCCATATCCTATCTTCTATATTCCTCTTGCACTCTACACTTAGGGACAAGTTTCGTCCATCTTATCATTCATGGTCATTGTCCTTTCTATGCTCATTCCTTACATTTCCACCTTTGATCTTGACAAGGGTAAGGATCTTCTTAAACATCATATATCTTATCCAATACACTTTTTCCATATCTTTTGTACCATATCCTTCACCTTATTTGTATTCCATCATTCTTACTAGATACATCCTTTCTTCCTGTCCTTGGTCTTGATAAGGAATAGGGGCAAAATACTTGGGCCTTGTGTCTATTTCTTATCTAGTTGATCTTGATCATACCATTCATTATTTTTATCCTTAATTTCTTCCATTCCATATCTCCTAGCTTATCAAAATCCATGTCACCATGTCCCTTTGCAACCTTGAATCTTATCATGCAAATCATATTTGAGCCTAGTTGTAAAACATTAATCCAATCCTCATATCTATTGTCAATCAATCCTCAAAAATCATCAATCTTATCGTACTTAGAGGAAATTAGTGATCCAAAGTACTTATCATCAACATGCCTTGTGGAATCAATCATTTCTATAATCTTAATCAATCAACCATTATCATCTTTTGATAAGAGATATGTTGCTTGTGTGACATGTTTTGTAGTGAACCTTTCATTTTGTTCTATCATTTATCCATGGTTGCATTACCCCTATTGTGGGGCATCGTGTTCCTTCAATTAGTCATATCATTTCATTTCATTTTAAATATCCTAAAAAAAAAACAAACAAACAAAAAAAATCATAAAATCTGAAAAAGTGCAAAAAAACCTCATGTACATAACCTGGCAATATAGTTGTGTCTCACCCTAGTTTGGGGGCAACATCTCAACCTCATTGGGGGCAACATAAATCTTGAGCTTAATAAAATGGACAAACAGTAGGAAGACAAACAAAATAAAAACAATGTTCGAAACACAACCCAACATCAAACATCAATCACCATCAGAAACACATTGCACATCCATATCACAACAAAAAATCCAAAAACAAGTCAAAAAGTCGATCTCAAAAAATCAAAAACAGACCATGTGTCAGTTGAACTACGTGGTCTCTGCGTGTATAACGCAGGCAAGGCTAATCTTTGATCAGCCCACGAGGCCCCTATGATAGGTCTTTAAGTTAGTTTGATCCAAATCTCGAAAAAACAAAAACATCACAAAATCAAGATGGATGATCTAATCTAAATAATGATTGAAATACTTTAAAAAAAAATTTAGATATGTTGTAGTTTGATCATTGTTATCATTTTTTTAGAGCAACTCAATGATGTATTGAACTAGAAAAGCCAGGAAGAAGAAATAGTATTTTTCTCTGTTTGTTGTCTGTGAATTAATCATAATTATTGTGTGAATCGTCGCGGGAAATATTCTACAAAGTATCATGGATGACATTCCAATTCACATAGGAAAGTGGTTAATTCTTGTTTGTTTTACGCAAAAAATTCTCAGGTCATCTCGGTTTAATTATACCTCGATGCTTGTGTTCGCTTGCAATATCAAAAATCATGGAAGTAGTACTCAGGTCATCATTGGTTTACATTATACCATCAATGCTTATACTAACTTTCAACATTTTAAAAGCTCTATGATGATACAAAGCACAATAAAAGTATTGTTAAGATGTCAATGCTTGCATATGTAGATTTGCATGGTTAAATTAGATTGCATTATATTAGTTTTGCATTTGCATTATAGATTTTCCACATTGACTGATGATATCTATATCGACCTGCACCAAATGCGGAATCATGTTCCACGTCTTTGGAAAAAACTCTAAAATCCTCCTATGATCATAACATATTGCAAATCAGCAATATTATCAATCAATCAAAAATCAATCAGCCTATCAATCTATTCAGCTTCGATGATACTTTGATCAAATCTCGTGAGCGACTATCATTGAACCTCGCCTATCATGAAGTCAATCAATCATCAACCTATCATTGATCCTCACCTATCATGAGGACAATCATCAACCTATCATTGATCTTCACCTATCATGAGGTCAATACATCAAATCAACCTCGCCTATCATGAGGTCAATCATCAAGCATCATTGAACCTCGCCTATCATGAGGTCAATACATCGAATCAACCTCTCCTATCATGAGGTTCATCAATCAAACTATAATTATTCATCACCTATCATGAGGATAATTATCATCAGACCTCGCCTATCATAAAATCGAACATCATCTACTTGATCAGGAGCATCAATCAAATATCGAATCAAAGGCTGACACGATCAAAAATCATCAAACACAAGGAGACTTAATTCAAACCTCATTCAGAGGCACTTTCTACATCAATTATCAAGAGATAGATTATTTCATCATCAAATTTTCATCAAATCTATATCAAATCTTCAAAAAATCATAAAAATTTGAAAAATTCCAAAATAAATCAAAAAAATAAAAAATTCATCAATTTATCTCCCGAGGGGGCATATATATCGATCAATCACCTGAAAATCGTGTTCGGGGCACACTGAGATTTTTCATCGATACTAATAGCAGCAACACAATTTTCTTTGAAGCAATGTGTAAACACATCACTTCAAAGAAGGGAAAAATGTAGACACCTAAAAATGGTCTGGAGAATCTAATTAATTATATATGATTTATTTGATTAATTAATCATAAATTCATCTACTTAGTAAATAAATAGAAATATTTATTTATATTAAGTTCACTATTAATTCTTCTATTTTATCACATTATTTCCTCTTAATTAAATAAACAAAATTAAATTATTATCATTATCATTTCTTCTATACTTTATTCATCAATTCTATCCTAAATTAAAAATACAACTTCAATAGTTGGTATTATTTAATTATCTCATCACATTTCTTCTTAATTAAATAAATATATCCTAAAATCTTTAATTTAATTATCCTATTCCTTCTATTTTAATTTAATAAACAACTTCTATAGTTTGTTTTGTTAAATTATTTCTATTTTTGCTAATTTAAATAAACCAAAAATATTTCAATAAAAGCATAAATCAAATCCCTCTATTCACTCACCAATAAAATTAGATTTTTCAAATCTAATTAATTTAACAGGTATTCACAAGAAAAGCCCTGGGAACAAACATGTACGCAATCCTCTCAATCTTCTGCCTCAAATCTTTCCTCTCATCTTGCCTGGTGTTTTCATGGGGAGGAACAATCCTCCATGATCAGCTCCACATTCTCATCTCTTACCATTCAAATCTCCAGATTTAATCTCAGCCTCTGTTGTGTTACCCCTGTGCAAACTTGTTGCCCAAAATCTATATATACAGCCTTCTAAAGCATGAAAATGATTTGAGAAATCCCAATTTATGCAAACTTATTGTGCAGGAATACAACCAAGCAATCAATCAAGCATTAGCATTAGCATTTTAGTACCATCATAGCATCATGGCATTATTAGATTTCATATCACGGCAGCATCATTAGTTTTTATTGTAGCTTCCATTTAGCAGGTTTCATGTCAGGATAGTTTGCAGTAGCTTCATATCATTTAGAAATCATTCTTAATCATCACATCATTGCATTTAGCATCCATTTCGTTCTCTAGATAGACATTTTAAACAGTTACGGTGCTTACAAATCTGAGAGTCTCTATAACTTGATAAATCTTTGGAGATAAGAGACAATGAAACGTCTTCAGGTTTTTCAGTGTTTTAAATTAGTTTAATTCATGTTGATCTTGATCTAATGTCTTATTAAGAAGTGTTTTAGTTATTCTTTTACTTTTTACTTTTATACCACTTACAAAAGCCAAGGTGCCTACAAGAATACAAATAAGACCAAGCATAGACATTACATAAGATGATAGTAACCTTTAGAACTCAGTCACAAAGAAATTCCCTAACCTATAAAAAAGATAGTCTTAATGATTGTAATAAAATCAAGAGGACAATCTTATTGGCTGTAATTAAGATAGTAGGGTAGTCTTAAAGGCTTGGAAAGGGAAATCTTAAAGGATTCATATCAAAGTAATACTTTCAATGAAGGAGCCACATTAGATAAAGATGGTTTCACCCAAGGAAGGACATCCACTAAAGGACAGTTCACACACAGTCCATAATGCACATTTACCTTGGTATGAACAAGCACATTGAATAAGGTTTTAAGGAAAAAGTTATCAAGGTGATTCAAGAATGTCTTTAAGGGCAGATTGCACAAAAATTGCAGACCTTAATAAGGATAAGTAGTCACAAGAAGAAAGATAGTCACAAATCTCAAGAGACAGTCACATGACATGAAGGGCAGTTTTTAAGATTGTCATAATGGGCAGACAATGAATATTTTGCAAACTTGTTAATGGACATTATAAATGTGACCTTGCCAGCAGTCTTGATGAATATTATGAAGACTTCAAAAACTTATTAATGACTGTAATGACCTTCTCAATAGTCATATGACTACATTTTCAGCATCTTAACAGTCTTTGTTGTTCCATCTACTAACAACATCCAAAACTCCAAGTGTTTTAAGGATATGGAATTCTTCCATTGACTAGAAGAAGGTGGTGTTTCACTTGAGGTACCATGGGATAAAGTCACAACACTATTTATCTTGCTAGGTTGTTTGAATTGCTACAAGATATTGAAAAAGAAAATAATTTATACAAGTTGATCTTGTTCAAGTTTCTTGATAATGTGGATATATATCTACATTTTGCAGCCATGGTTTAGGTTCAGAATAAGTTCCAATTGAGCTTAAAATTGATTAGGGATGCACTTAAAGTGAATAAAAAACTCATCAAATGTTTTGTGTATGCTTGGTAACATGGAATTGAAAATTGATGACTAAAGGAGCTTAAAGATCTCTGCAAGCTAAAACACATGTTACAGGGAGAAGCAAAGAGAAACAACACAGCAAAAAAAATGCTCAAAGATATGGAGCTCAATATTGCCAAATGTTTAAAAGAATTAATTTACAAAAGAAAAGTTTACAACCTCATATAGGTCAAAAATACCTAAAAGGGAAAACCCTAGGCTTACACATTAATAATTAATAAAATAATTAATTATTATGCACCTAAAGTTAGCTTAAGTGTAAAAGAGATAAAAAGGAACTTAATTAATTAACCAAATATTGTTTAATTAATCAAGTAAATAACCAATTACTCTAACACCCCCCCTTAAGCTAGACTTAGGGAGAAGCTAAAACCTAGAAGAAGCTACTGAAAGCAAAGAACAATGGGTCCCGGCAACAAGGCCAGATCAGGAACCCAAGTACAAGGAAATCTCTATGAAATGGAGAAAATGGAGAAAACCCAGTGGGAAAAAACTCCTCTCCAAAAAGAGATAGAAGAACATGCAAAAAAAAACATGAAGGAAGGAAGGCCTCATAAAGACCCCCCAAGGACAACTTCCTTCACCCCAAGCATAGAGCGCAACTGAAGATAGCGCGGCAAGGCAAAAGGCTTTGTGAAGATGTCTGCAACCTGCTCGGTAGTGGGAATATACTCCAAGATGAGAGAACCATCATGAATCAATTGTCTGATGAAATGCATATGAAGCTCAATGTGCTTCATTCGCTGATGCTCCACCGGGTTGCGAGAAATGTGTATAGCACTCTGATTGTCACACCAAAGAATAGTGGGACGATCAGGAGGAAAACCAAACTCAATCATCAACTGTCGAAGCCATAAAATCTCCTGACTAGCGAGCACAACAGCTCGATACTCAGCCTCTGTAGATGATAAGGCATGAGCAGTCTACTTCTTGCAAGACCATGTGATAGGAGCAAAGCCAAGACAGAAAACAAAGCCAGAAGTAGACTTTCGATCATTGACATCACCAGCCCAATTTGAGTCAGTGTAGCCAACAATGTGAGGATCCCCTGATGTGTAGTGAATGTCATAAGAAAGGGTGCCCTGAATGTACCTCAAAATACATTTGGCAGCTTGTCAGTGACTCTCATGAGGATCATGGGAGAATCGAGAGACAAGGCCAACCGCAAAGGAAAGATCAGGACGAGTTTGAGTCAGGTACAACAAACTGCCAACCAACTGCCTGTAAAGTGT
Organism: Sequoia sempervirens; assembly: GCA_007258455.2. Classification (NCBI taxonomy): domain Eukaryota; kingdom Viridiplantae; phylum Streptophyta; class Pinopsida; order Cupressales; family Cupressaceae; genus Sequoia; species Sequoia sempervirens. The sequence continues at coordinate 65,082,410 of VDFB02000007.1, forward strand.
AGAATCGAATGAAGGAGTGGGGCAAGTAGTAGTCAAAACAACCCCTGACTGAAAAGGTGTGGGGGCAAGCTTGCAATCAAGCATGCCAAAGCGCTAAAGCATATCAAGAGCATACTTCTGCTGGTAAATGGAGATCCCATCAGAAGACTGAATCACCTGAAGACCAAGAAAATAGTGCAAAAGACCGAGATCTATCATCTCAAACTACTCCATCAAAGCGCATTGAGTATGCTAAATCATAGAGGATGAGCTACCTGTGATAAGGAGATCATCAACATATAGCACAAGAATTAGGATCTCAACCTCAAGATTCTAAATATAGACTGTGGGATCAGAATGACAGCGTGTGAAACCAGTGGAAAGCAAAAAAGAGTCCATCTTCTCATACCAAGCCCGAGGGGCCTGTTTAAGACCATATAATGAACGCCAAAGTCTACAAACCAAATAAGCATCCTACACAAATCCCTGAGGCTGCTCCATATAGATCTCCTCCTATAGGTCACCATGCAAGAACGCACTCTTCACATCCATCTGATAAATGGACCAGACCTCAGAAGCTGCAAGTGATAGTACAAAGCGAATAGAATTCATCTTGGCGACAGGGGCAAATGTCTCAGAGTAATCAATACCCTCAACCTGCGAGAAACCCTTCACAACAAGACGTGTTTTGTACTTATCAATAGAACCATCAGTAGCATACTTGGTGCGATACAACCATCTGCACTGAACCATCTTTCTGCCCTTAGGAAGAGGACAGAGATCCCAAGTACTATTCCTCATCAAAGAAGAATACTCCTCCATAGCACTATCCCACTCAAGGTGACCTATCACCTTTGAAAACTTATGAGGATCCTTTGAAAGAGCATGACTCAAAAGACTAGAACCTACAGTATGAGAACGGGTGCAACGAGTGTCTAAAGGATCACCTGCCATAGATCCTACTGCCTCAACAGTAAAGTGAGCCCATTTGGGCATCTGAAGTGGAGCAAGTGGAGGTGGAGATGGGGGATCATCAGCATCCTCATCAAAATCATCCTCAACATAATCTTGAAGAGCTGCAGTGTGAGGAGTAGGTAGTGAAGTACACACTGGAGATAGGGTATCCACTGTGGGAAGGCGCTCATCAAACTGGACATCCCATCGAAACAAGACCTCTATGGAATCATGATCAAACAACCTGTACGCCTTAACATCCTCACAGTAGCCGAAAAAAATGAGGGGTCGACTCTTCCGCTCCATGGCTCTCCTCTGAGCATCAGGAATAAATGCCCATGCCTCACTACCAAATACTCGAAATGATGAAACATTAGGCTTGTCATGAGACCAAGCCTCCTCAGGAGTCATATGTCGAATCACCTTGTGAGGCATCCGATTCTGAATACAGCTGGCACAATTAACTGCCTCAACCCAAAAAGATAGATCCATGGACCTGGACTGAATCATACAGTTTGCCATCTCCCGTAAAGTCTTGTTCTTTCTCTCAGCGACACCATTTTGCTGAGGGGTGTAGGGAATAGTAAACTGATGTTGCAAACCATGCTCAGTGCAAAAATCTCTGAAAGCCTCATTCACATACTCCCCCCCATTATCTGTACGTATCCGCCAAATAGAAAGGCCAAACTACTTCTCTACAAATGTCTTGAAGATTCGAAATGAATTAAAGACATCAGACTTGTACTTAAGAAAGTACACCCATGTGCGTCTGGAGAAGTCATCAATGAATGTGAATACATACTTGGCCCCAGAAAAAGGAGTGGGAAATGACATGAGGTCACTATGAATCAACTTCAAGGGTGCCAAAGCACGAGTGGCTCGTCCCTTCAGAAAGGGATCCCTTGATGCTTGCCAAGCACACAACCATGACAAACACCGTCAAGGCAGGAAATCTGTGGAAGACCAAGAACAAGTGTCTGTGTACTCATCTGCTGAAGATATATGTAATTGACATGGCCCAAACGCTCATGCCAAAACTTACTCACTGAATCTGCATGTGCTATGAGAGATGAACCTGTACCTTCAGAAGGCTCAAATCCATCAAATCTGTAAAGACGAGATGCAGTATCAACACACCCAGTAGCCACAACCAAATCAGAGTCATGGAAGTCCCGAATAACCACATCATGTGGTGAGAACTCAACTGTCTTACCAGAGCCAGAATGGCAAATCTGATAAATGGACAGGAGGTTCGTCGAGATGTTAGGAACAACCAGAACATTTTGTAGAATACCCCCATCCAAAGAGACAGAACCTAAACCCAAGACTAAAAGCTGTGTAGAGTCACCCACTGCAATTTGTGAAGTACCACAATAGGCAAAAGAAGTGACCAACTGCTGAGTGTGAGTCATATGGTGAGAAGCACTAGAATCTAAAATCCAAGTGGACCCAAAGGTCGATGTTCAAGCAGTGAGAGCATGGCCTTTCCCTGTGGAAGGATAAGATGACTGAGGTGAGGAGATGTGATGTTGCTGCATGGCTTCCTCTAAAGCCTCTAATCATTTCCAACACCTGGAAACTGGATGTCCTTCCTTGCCACAGAAGCTGCAAGTGTCTCCTGATTTCTTCGTAGTCTTGGAGGAAGACTCACCAGACTTCAAAGATTTCCCCTGTTTTGAATTAAGTGGTGGTTTGAAATCAGACTTAGGAGGTGGTTTGGAGGAATGCTCACTGCCTGCAGAATCTTTCTTGGGCTTCGGTTTCTGCTTCTATTTCTCCTTAGATGATTGAGCAACCAATGCTTTGTTCTTTGATCCTAAGAGCATATCTATCTGAGAAAGGTGTGACTGCTCACGAGACAAATGCTCACAAAACACATCAAAGGTAGGCATGGTAAAACGAGCACCCAGGCCATCCATGGTGGAATAGAATGAAGAAGCAAATATTTGAAATGGACCACGAAGCTTCGAAAGGATCAAGTAAATGCACTCTGTGTCTGACTTATTCTTGCCACAACCCTATAAAATAGAGCGGATAGTTTTGAACTTGGTCAAAAAGTCCTCAATAGTGGGAAATGATTCAGGTAACAGTGAAGTTAGCTCTGCCTCAATCTGTAATGCTCAGAACTCATTAATGGTCCCAAAAAGTGTCTCAAACTTCAACCAAATGGCTCAAGGAGTGAGCAAAGCATCAAGGTGAAATAGAAGACTGTCTGAAACGTGCAGGGATAGCAGACCCATAGCTTCATCCATCTTGTTCCTGTGCTGAAGAATCTCAAAAGGACGTTGCAACTGAGGTTGAATCTCATCGAGACAAGACCACAACCCTCGTGACCTGAGAAACCTCGTCATGCGAAACTTCCAGGTGTGATAGTTGTGTGATGTAACTCAACTGAGGAGTCTGCCATGAAACCCTGCACTTGTACCTGCTTGTGTTTTTATTATTATGTGATCTTTCAAAATAGACAGAAGATGCATAAGGGTTTGATTGTTTTGAGAGTTTTGGTGTTCTAATTTTCTGATATAAATGACAGAAAGCAAGAAAAAACACCCCCCCACAAGAGATAAACCCAAACCCTAGTACAAACAGAGAAAGAGGAAGCAATGCATAAGCATAAAAAACTTCAAAACAAATTCTCGTGTACCTAAAGAAAATTATGAGAACAAATATCACAAATCTGAATAAAGCATGCTGAGAGCTTTCCAACGCCTATTTGTTTTTTAAAAACGGAGTCTGTTTGCACCTTCTAGGGCCCCGAAAGTGTAGAAAAAAGACCCCACTTTGACTAGAAAAAAACACAGTCAAACAGCAAATCTAGAAAAATTACCAGTACCATGACGTCCGGCACGAAAGTAGCTTTCCAACGCTATCTCGTTTGAAAAAAACGGAGACTGTATGCCGATTTTAGACCTGATTTCGTGAAGTCTCCTCAAAAAGCACAAATCTGTCTCCTTTAAGCACTGGGGGCTAAAAAAATAAGCCCCTGGTCTGCTGAGCGACCAGGGGGCTGGAGGCAAGTAGAGGGCCAAAGCCCTTAGTCACCAATGTGACCAGTGCGCTGGGAGCGTGGGCTGGCAATGAGCTCGGCGAGCTCAGCGAGCCGGGAGCTCGGCAAGCTCGGCAGTGACGGCTCGACCAGGGTCGAAGGCAACGACGGTGGGACTCAGTGGCAGCAACGAAGCCTCGACGAAGCAGCCGAGAAACCTAGCGGCGGGCGGCGACGGCCTAACCAGGGGCAGAGGCGGCGACGGCCCGACCAGGGGCGGCCGAAGAACCAGCAACGGTGGCGGCGAACCGATAGCAAAGGGCGCCAGAAAAAAAACACCAGCGGCGATGAACGGATCCCGGCGGGTCATGGACGGCGTTGGTAGTACTGCCGCCTGCAGTACCTACAATACTTGCAAGTCTGGCGGTACCTTGCATACCGTGGGTGCAAACCCACAAAAAAAATTCAAAATTTTTTTTTAAAAGAGCCCTTTTAAATTCGCCTAGTTTTTTTTAAAAACCCCGGCTTCTAATGAAAAATCTCAAAACAAGAACAGGGAGCTTCAGACCTATTGCTCTGATACCATGAAGGAGCTTAAAGATCTCTGCAAACTAAAACACCTGTTACAAGGAGAAGCAAAGAGAAACAACACAGCAAAAAAAATGTTCAAAGATATGGAGCTCAATATTGCCAAATGTGTAAAAGAATTAATTTACAAAAGAAAAGTTTACAACCTCATATAGGTCAAAAAGACCTAAAAGGGAAAACCCTAGGCTTGCACATTAATAATTAATAAAATAATTAATTATTATGCACCTAAAGTTAGCTTAAGTGTAAAAGAGATAAAAGGGAACTTAATTAATTAACCAAATATTGTTTAATTAATCAAGTAAATAACCAATTACTCTAACAATGACTGGCTTAAAGTAAAAGAAACAATTAAAGTTGCACAAAGTGAATCAGATGCGAAGAATTCTTATGTTGAAATTTCACTTCGCAATTGAAATTATTTTGCAGCTTTTTGCAGGGTGATCCCACAATACTGGTTTACAATTTTTGGCCAAACTAGACATTGAAGTAAAAAAATTTAACTAAATATTCACTTTCAAACACCTATAGTTGTTAAACCATGAAGAATTTGAAGATGATGCAAACTAGTGATTTGTGGCATTTTGTTTGTAGATTCTAAATGTATTTTTTTAATTTTTTAAAAATCGGATTGCATTCCTTTTTCCATCTTCTTTAAAAACTAGTTTTTATCACTAAACACTATTATTAAAGAATGATACTCACTATAAACAACATAATTTTTTTTCTATGAAGGATAAAATTCTATTTTTTTCAAATTTAGTTTTGTTACTATGATATATAGCACGTTCATTTGGTTTCATAGTGTTTTATTAAAAAGAAAATCTTAATCAAGTTTTGTAGTCAAACCAATTATAGTTTAAACATAGGCAGACCGTAAACAACAGTTTTTTTTGTATGTATCGAAATTCAAAAAAAAATTACTAGATCAAAGACATCAATACCTAACCCGAACATATATTTTAGAATTTTCTTTTGATAATCTACTATTTATCCACATGTGCAGAACATAGAGTTTGATTTTTGGTGAAAAACCTACATTCACAAGAAATAAAAAAATAAATATAATAATCAAATTAAATATATTTAAAATTATACTTTTTGGGAAGTTTATAATAAGGACTAACTACTTACAAAAATAAATTTTAAATGAATTCATTTGAACCCCCAAAAGATAAATCAAAAGTGGTTTTTTATCAACATTTTGATAAGTGTAAAGGAGACTCCAGTGGGGTTCTATCCAAGCGGGTTTGATCTAAGGTGGTTTGATAAAACCCTATTCAATTGAAATCCTTTAAATGGAACTTTTCAATGCTTGAACCATTATATTTTCTAAAAATATGTTATTTCAGTAAAAATCAAGATGTGTCAAAAAGTGTAAACCACTATTGTAGAATCACTCTGCAATGAGAGGACGGATCCAAAGAACGTGGTTGCATATCTTAAGAAGGCTACAAAATTGTATTGTAAAGTGTTGACACAAGACAAGGAAGTTTTTATGCTATGAATAGGGGTAGCCATCATACTAGCTAAAAGGGGTCGATTTGACATTGCAAAGGAAATTTTTACACAGGTAGAAGATGTTGCAAGAAAAATCTTTGTTTAAGATGCATGATGTGTGGCCAAATCGAATGCTTTTTTACTCTGCACAAGGGCAGTTTGCACTCACAGTGAAAGTGTATCAAAATGTTTGAGGGAATTATGTTTGGCACTAACACCCAATCTTCAACTTATCACAGCTTGAACACATTATGGAACAAAACAATGGCAAGAATGTAAGAGAACAATATTAAGAGCATTACATTTGGCACCCTCAAATTACTTGTTAAGCTTTAATGTTGGGTGGCGATGCAGAAGTTTTCAACTTCAGCACTTCAAACGCAAAAACAATTTGCTAATGAGTTTATTCAAGCTTTGTAAGAATTAATGAATGCACTCCAACGTCCGTTGTAGCAAGCTTTCATACGCATGGTTGTGATGAGAAGAGGATAGAGTTGTTTGTTGTCTACTGTAAACATTTGCTTGGTGTCACCATAGTTCAAAGGGAAGCAGCAGAACATGAATAGCAGCAAAGCCATCAATGGACAGGAACGTTTGACGTGGACACATATGAATCGTCCCTCGCTAGCCCACAGGGGACCCACTAACACCATGCTTCATCCAACAGGGGTGTGGGGAGGAAGCATGCTTGCCCGCTAGCCCACAAAGTTGATGATGTCATCAGAGGGAAGTAGCGAGGGAGCAGGGAGTCTCCATGCGGGCATGGTGGGCCCATGCAGAATATTTAAAGGCATTATTTAAAGTGTTATTTTTTACGATGAGTTGAAAATGATTTAAGGGTGAAGTGCCCGATAAACAATAATTAGAAGCCTTCACCATTAAATAGCAAATACTTTAAATGTAAAGTGCAAAATAAAAAGTGCACGGGTAAAATGTTTTTCATAGCCCGATGAAAACAAAATTAAAAGCCTCCACCAATAAAAATGACTTTGAGGCCCAACAAAAAATGAATGAAAGTTTTTATTCATTTAAACTAATTTTCAACTGCAGGTGAGAAGGGGCTTTTTGCAGCCCGATGGGGATAAGTGAAAAGCCTTCACAAATAAACAATTTTTTTGTTGCAACATGGGCAAAACGGAAGAGAGTAAAGGTTTTTCACAGTATAATAAATCTTTAAGTTCTTTCAGTTGTAGGGTAAAGGTGAAAGCAAGCAAGAAACAAATAAATGGGTTTTTCTACAGCCTGGTAAAAAAGGTAAAAGCCTTCATGTTAAAACATTTTTTCATTGCGGCGTAGGCTCTTGATGCAGGAATTTGAGTGCAAAATAAGAGTTCTTCAATGGAGAGGCAGTTACTGATCCAGTGGAGTGGCTCGCCTTGTGCTAGATGTCTGATGGGGATTTCCATTTAGGGTTTTTCCTTTTCCTTAAATGTGATTTTTTGCTTCATTTGCAAAAAAGGAGTTGCTCATTTTTTGGTCTCACAAGAATCCTTTTTTGTAACAGGGTTTGAATATAAATGTCATTATTTTAGGTTTTGGGGTTTTTTGAATCTTGTAATAGGGAATTTATTCAGGGCATTGTCATATTTGTATGTAAATGATAATATATTATGAGCTAGTTGTCTTCACAGTGCACATTGTATGGATTATGAATGAGTAAACAAAGAGTGTTGGTATTTGTCTTCTTGTATTTCCTTGAATGTTTGTTTAGTGTTATTACTTTCATTCAAAGAATAAATTAAATTGTATTAACACAGACAAAGGTTTATGCAACTGTGTGCTCAAATTATTAAGAATGACCAATTGAGTTTCTAGTATCAATGGTGTAAGGCATCATCTAGTAGGCATAGTTATGACAGGGTAAATGCTATGATGAGTTTTAAGTTACATGGTTTAGGTGACTCCATCCTAGAATATGGCACTAATCTTTTAATGTTGCAGTCTCCTAAAATTGTTTGTGGCAGCTACAAATTAAATCAACTTTACTTATCCATCTCAATATGATTTTGTCGAATTTAATGCATATTACATTTCTCATGTTTAAATCGGGCATTACCATGAAGGTCATCCAAATCTTTAGGGTAGTATGTCTATTTAACCATTGAAAGAGAAGTATGTGTTTACAATGTTTTAGGTGCTTTGGCACACAAGTATCTATAAACACGCTGTCGAGATCACCCTCTCGGGTTTCACAGAGCCCAAAGTGTAGGGGAGAAAGGTTTTAATTCAATCTCTCGTTCGTTGGATATGACCATTAGGCCTGGCACCCCTTTAGGAATCAAGTGATTTCATATTTGGGGAACCAACAAGCCTCATAGCAAGAGTCTTCCCAAAACTAGAGAGAATTAGTAGCCTAACCCAAACTAGTCTAATATTGAGAGGTTCTAAAAGGGGGTTGAATGAGAGGTTTTGAGGTGGGTTGTTAATCAAAGGAAATAGACAAGAGTTATCAAGAAGAATCTATCTATTGTGTTTTCTTCTTCAAATATTTTGAGGATAAGAAAGCGCTAAGAAGGGTGTTGCTTATGAAAAGAAAATGAAATAGTCAAATGGTTTCTACTACAATGATGTGAATATGTAAAAATAAAGAATTGTATTTTCCATATTTTATTTGTATATGGCATTTTGATTGTGGTTGTACTATGCATAGTAAACCTTGCATGGGCAGCTCTTAAGGGAAACTTGCAAATTTAGCTAAAACAATTTGAATGTGTACTCACAAAAAAGGTGGTTCATTACTTTATTCTACTTTGTTTTCACCTAAATCAATTTAAAGCATGGCATTGGGACACCGTTCATGGTTAAAAAATATTAGATGTGAGGAGAGAGGTTTATACTATTTATAAAATATGCATACAACTTCTCAATTAATAGATTGAGTGAAATGTTAAAGACTATTGTTTGTAGTGTTGAACTGTTTTTTTTTGTCTTAGAGTGAAAACACAATAGTGGGTTACAATTTTTTTGCCCTTGCCCCCCTCCATCTGCAATTTTATTGAAATTTTTGGGGTTTTGAGGCCCAGGTTGAAGATCAAAATGGAATCAACTTGACAAACCCAACTAGAGGATTATAGTCCTCAAAATGAGCTCTCCATCAAGTATAGTTTTAATATATTTTGGTTTTATTATACAATTTTTTTAGTTTAATTAAACATAGGTTTTTCACCAAAACTCGAACTCTTTGTTCTACACATGGAAAAATAGTACATTACCCAAAAAAAATTGAAAAATGTCTATTCTATTGGTATTGATGTCCCCAATCTAACCAAAAAAAAACTAAATTCCAATACATACAAAAATAGTTATGTTTTTTATAGTACTACACCTATGTCTAAATTGTAATTGGTTTGACATCAAAACTTAATTAAAAAATATATTCAATAAAACACTAAGAAACCAAATGCATCCTCTAGAAATCGTAGTTACAAATCTAAATTCAAAAAACTTAGAAATTTATCCTTCATAGAAAAAAGGTTGTGTTTTATAGTACACATCACTCTTTAAAAATGGTGTTTACTGTTAAAAACTAGTTATCGAAAGAGATGGAAAAATAAATGCAATTTGATTCCAAAAAAATTTAAAAATATATATTTAGAATCTATAGACAAAATGTCAAAAATCACTAGTTTGCATCATCTTCAAATTCTTCACAATTTAGTAGCTATAGGTGTCTGAAAATGAAGATTTAGTTCAAAATGTTCATTTCAATGTCAAGTTTGGCCAAAAAGTGTAACTCACTATTGTGAGATCACCCCTCATCCTACCAATTTATGGTTTTTTTTCCTTTTTGTTTTTATTTGGGGCAAGGGGAGGTGTTCATTTTATAATAAACATTGGTAGGTAAATTAGTTCATGAAGTAAGTCTGGCTAAAGAGGTTAGCACAAAGAAAGTGGTTAAAGAGGTTAGAAATTCAAACCTTGTAAAGTGCAAAAATGTTTTGTAAACTTTGAGGAGAAATAAGGGTAAAAGATTTTGCATGTGCATTATTGGTTGGAGATATAAGAATGTTGTTGTAATAGGTGCATTACCAATAGTAAATAACAACCTTGTAAATTATTTTGATTGGGGCAGAGTACATTTTTATGAAGGAAACAAAATCAAAAAATATATCTTGCTAGTGTTGTTGGAGAACATGCCAAGATTGTTAGGGAGCTTCGTGTTGCATTTTGTGGTCCATATGACAATATGGATCAACAAAGTTGAGTGAGAAGAAATTTGCAAGAGATTGGAGGACCATAGGAGGTTGGAAGACAAACCTCTAGTCCTAAGCTCACCACTAGCTTGGACATTGGATCAATGGTTTGGTAGCAGTGTTCATCAAGGAGAAGGATGTTCAATAAGGCCTCAGTCGATTTAAGACAACTTCTTTTGCCAATTGAAGTGAGGCTTAGTTCAACTATTTAGTTTTACAAAAAGTTGTATCCCTACTTGCAATTGTACTTCTATGTCTCAATTCACAAGTGGAGTATTGTATTTGTGGACGTTGAGTGTGTCTCCATTCACAAGATAAGTGTGGTGCTTGTGTATAAGGATCGATATTGACTAATGTAAGTCATGGATTATAGCATGTGTCTTAGTCCATGTATATTTGAGTACTTGGTGAACTATTAGGTGGTTGTTTTGGACCGCTATGTTAGTCTTAGTCTAGTTATCGGTGCCCCTACACCATTAAGGAATGTCATGTACTGAGAGAGGAAATGTTACAATTATTATATCATGTTATAATCAATAGATTTACTATCTCATTCAAGATAGGTAATTAAGTACTTTTGACGAGTAGGTGAAACTACCACCAAATTTACTTTGTATAAATAAACCTTTGATGATGGTTGCCAAAACATTACATCATGTTATAATTGGTAGACGTACTATCCCATTCAAGATAGGTAGTTAAGTACTTTTGAGTAGGTGGAACTACCACCAATTAGCTACCACCAAACTTACTAATTGGTAGATGTACTCTCCCATTCAAGATAGGTAGTTAAGTACTTTTGAGGAGGAGGTGGAACTACTACCAAATTACTTTGTATAAATAAACCTTTGATGAAGCAATGCAATTAACACAACCTTGGGACCTAACATCATTGACCCCCACAGATGCAATATTTTAGCAACCTTGTTAGAATGGAATCAAAAGAACCCCCAAAATCTTCTTTGGAAAGAGTATAAACTTGACAAACTTGTTGAGGAGAAACTTATAATTTGCAGTTTTCTTATTATCCAAACAATAAAAAAATAGTCCTCAATGTAGATAAAATAATAAAGGATAAACTTTAATCCAAAGCTTGTTAATGATGAAATGGTAGATTTAAGTGAGCACTCCTTTCATATGAACCCTCTTCCATTCATTAACACCCTCTTTGAGCTTCAGCATTGACATGTATTAAAAAAAACATATTGAGCCCGCTCTTAGAGCTCTTTGGGTGCACATTATTTTAAAAGTGGATAGAATCTCCCAGCTCATCTATAATATCTATATAGGGGCTACTCCTTTAGGAATGCAAATTACAACTCCCTTCTACGAGGATTAAATGTTCAAAACGCTGGTAAACTAAAAAGAAACACTACGAGAACTTAAGACTACTACACTATTTAAAACATTCAGATTTTGAGATTTCATTTCGTCTCATTTTCAAGAGCTTCAGTTTCAATGTTTATAAAACTTGAGCCATCTCTCCATTCTGTCTGAACTCTCCCAAATTGCTTTTGATGCAGGAGAATACCTGGGCAGTCCCACTGGTGATTTTATTTCTCACAATTCTTGTTTTGCAAATTTTTCTTTTTCCTCCTTTTTTGGTGTTCTTTTCTTCTTGGTGGTATTCTTTCATTTCTGGAACAGCAACTGCATATTCTGGATCTTATAGGTGTTCCTTTAATCAGCTGCAATTAGAAAACGGTGGTAATTTATTTTGGCAGCTAGCAGAAATTTATAAATCTCGACATGTTATTCATGGGCAGTTAATGGAAAATGTAAGCAGCTGGCAACTTTCTTATTTTAGCATCAGCAAGAAAAGGAGTTAATACTGGCGGTTTCTTGTGCTGAAGGCTCCCTAAATTTGGTTCTTGCATGTTCTTTTCCTTTAAATCGGTGATTTATGTGCTTCTACAGTTCTACTTGCCTATCCTTGGCCGCTTCCACTTACTCAGTGTCAAAATTAGAGATTCTTGTCCCTTATTGAGCAGTTCAAGGCAATTGGCTGGCAAGAAAATGAGTAGAAGACTTTTGAGAGTCATATCTTAGAAAGAAATTGGTAGTTCTTAGTTGATGGTAGAGTCGTTGGATTTCAAGTAACTATGTGGTAATTCAGGTTTCTATGAGGAATTTAGTCTGAAAGGAGAGTTGTGGAAGTTCAAATTCTAATTTTTAAATTCTGTTGCAAGTCATGTCTAATTCAGTCTTAAATTAGTTAGTTGTGAAAATCTCTATAACAGAAATATTTAGTACTAAATACTGCCATGTGATGGTATTTTCCTGTAGGTGAGTCTTGTTCAGTCATCTCTGTTTGTTTTGGTCACTTACAGTTCATGTGAACACTAGGTGTTGAAGCTGTCATGCGCCTGATTGTAAATGAAGCCTGCCAGTTGATATAATATTGAATAAGTTACAGTTCATTCTATTCAATACTACTACTTTTCAGAATTTTCCTTTTATGTTCAAGTGAGATGCTTGGATCAATTGCCCTTCATTGGGCTCTCAATCCATGACTGCATCAGCTTTGCAGCCTCTAGACAGAAGAATATGAATGAAAATTAGTGCGTCCCGAGGGCACACTCAGCATCAATGGAATTCAAGACCATCTTTTTGGGATCGTCAGTTGTGCTTCTTGATAAACCATTCTACTATAATCTCCTTTTATAATACTCATCTAAGATTTCTTGCCTCTTCTAATAGTGGCTCTCACAGAGATAAGATGTGGCATAGTCCAGATTATTGCTCTTGTTTTCTCTAGAAAATCAGATACAGTTGAGTTGCAGTCCTAAAGTCTATAAAACCGGTCACACTATGCTTTACAATAGCTAGTCCTTGTAATCTTTGATGTCCTTTTTGTACCATAAGTGATCAGTTGTATGTTTGTTATTAAAAACAATAACAGGCTACGCTTATGCTTTTTATGAAGTCATGAATCAAACAATTCTTGATGGACCTTTATGCTATAATTTGTTTCTACAATTCTCACCTAAGCTTTAACCTAGCTTCTGTCAGTGGCCCCCATATAGATTTCATGTAGCATGGTCCAGATTATGGACCTGCCTGTTCTCGAGGAGATTCAGAGGGTTGTGTTAACAGTGTCCTAAAGATTGAAGTGCCGGTAAGGGTATATATCATGTCAACTCCCTATGACTCCAACTCTATTTTTTTGCGTCAAAATATAATCAATTCAATCTCTCTTATTTTTTTAAAGAAAAGACAAATAGATTGTTTTTTTCTACACTGAAGCGATAAGTCAAACTTCAAACTCCTGGAGGCTTCTAAAAAGACTTTCTCTCATAACACCCTTCTGCAATACTCCTCCAAGATTATGGCCTCTTCCATTAAAACCCAATCATACAGATATGAAGACTGTAGTCCAGTTAATGGCTCTCTTGTTCTTTCGAAGGTTCAGACTGGTAATACACAGTTTTAAATTCTATAAAATCCATGAGACTATACTAAGGCACTCATAATTACCTTTTTATGCCATTATAGAATCACTCCTCACACTATTATTAGTAGACAAGAAAAGAAACAGGGCACTTTTTTCAGCCTAAATGATTAAGGTATAGTTAATGTTTTAGCTTACAGCCCAGCCAAATGCCAATTTGACATATGAGACCTCCCTTGTATAAGCCGCGGGAAGATTTATCTCCCCATTTACTTTATGTAAGGCGTGTTGAATTTTATTTTTGCAAACATGCAGTAGAGCTCTAACTTAGTGGTACCACTAAGAGAATCCTCGTAGAGTATTTTAGGGGATGCTGGTAGGCAGATTAAGGAATCATCTGATCTCAGAATCTCATGTCAGCTACAAATTTTCAAAAGATTCCATCTAAAATTATGTGAAAATTTATATCAAACCAAGTCTGCCATATGGCGATACATCTCTTGGGAGGGTGCAATCAATTGTCAGCCCCCCTTCCAGTACCACCTACTGAAAATTGCCTCGTAAACAGTAGGCAATCTATGTTCTCTGAAAATAAATCCAACATTTGTGATTTCTAAACTAATTAAATTTTCATCAGAGCACCTTATAAAACTGAAGCTGATACAGCTCACAATAAGCTAAAACTAGTTTAAGGAAAACTCAGCTCCCACAATGCCGGGCTCTTCCACAAATTGTAGTAGTGATAATTATGTCCAATACAAAATATTTCGAGGCCAGAAAAAGTAGGCAGCAGTTTTGTAGGAAAGTAAGGCTTAAGGGAAAAAAATCTGCACAGGAAACCATGCAGCCGATGACTTGTTCCATTTAGGCAGCAGTCGGGTAAATAGATTCACTCCTGCCTTGAAAAAGCTTTAAGCCAAGTAGAATTTGAAGCTGGGTCAATGAAATAAATGGTGTATTTGGATCAAAGTAAGTACAAGCATAGGTAAAATTAGAAAGAATGCATAAAACAAAGTCCACACCTAGATTTGTTTGAGCATATCTTCAGGAAGCAAACCCTGACCCACATCGAGCTCCAGCTTGTGAATTGCATCTGAATACATGGCCATCCTGAGCCCCTGATAAGCGGGCTTCTCCCAGGGCTTGTCCGCCAACACATTAGCTTCTCTCACCGCCTGCTCTAGGGTTTGAGTGGGACCTTCGAAGAGGGCATCAACTAAGCCAGCGCCAAACCCTTCAACTCCCGTGTACTTAATGCCCTTCAAAACGACATCCCTGTAAACCTGAGGAGTAAGCTTAGTCCGCTGCAAAGCGAGAGACCCTGACGGAAGCACGACATTTATGTCGACGGCGCTGTTGTAGAGGAAGCCGCGATCAGACCTCATGTATCTGTAGTCGTGCGCCATGGCAAACAGAAACCCTCCGCCCGCTGCATGCCCACACACAGCCGCAATAGTGGGCACATTCAATTTCATCATATGATACACGACTCTCTCGAATTCTCTAAGGAGAAAGGGGAATCTTGTGGTGGCGTCTTCTTTCATCCACTCCAAATCTAATCCGTTTGAGTAAAACTTACCATCGTTGGTGGTGACGAGGGCTCTGGCGTCCGACTGTTCAACTGTTTTTAGGGCTGAAAGAATGTCGGAGCAGAGCTCGGGAGTGAACCTGTGTTCAGTTTCCTCCACGAATTTCAGGAGGAAGATCTTTCCGTGGCGCTCAAGGCTGCACATTTTCGTCTTGCGCGTTTTCTCCCACGACACAGCCTGCCTTTGCTGCAAAGTCCTGTAGCGATGGGAGTTTTTGTTAGAATGAAAAGTTACCTGCGGGAAGAAAATTCTGTTCCGTGACAGGTGGCTGGTACGAAGCATTGAAGTACGAATTTAAAGCGTTGAACAGTGAAGAAATGCGGGAGCGAGATTCCTACTGCGTGGTTGCTTTGAGAGCAAGCCGGTTTGAAAGCACGGGTAAAGTTGCGTCGCTGTTCCCAGAGCTGGAAGATCGGGTCTACCATGGCTGAAGAATACAGAAGGGTTAAAGCAAGGTAAGGTGGGTCGGTGCAGTCAGAGTCGACAAAGCCGGGCGAGGGTTTTAAGGGCGATGTTTCTGTCGTGGGGTCCTCAGGTCAGGTCAGCTGCTATCCTCTTCTCTCTCTCTTTTATTTTTGTTCTATTCCTCTTCACACTATTTTCATGAATATTTACAATGGGAAGCAACCTCTAATCATACTTGAAAACTGAAAATGAAGTTGTGTGATCTATGGAGGCAAATGATTTATGGTAAGCAAAAAATTTATTATCAGATAAAAGTGAAAAATAGGTGTGGGTAAATGTAAAATAATATCGAAGTATTTTAAAAACATATTTTGTCTCTAGTGAAATTGTATAGGAAAACAATGGTATAGTTTCAAATGACAAAAACTTAGCCAATCAAAAATATGGCACAAAAATTTGAAGAACAAGATGTTAGGGATCGTAAGGATGAAGAAGAGCATACAATCTCATCTCAACTCCTTTTATTTGGTTAGTATATATGTGAGTTACTCAATGTCAAAAATAGACTAGAAAGTATGGAGCAACAAAGCACAAAAATGACTACAAGCTTTGTGGGAGCAGAGCGGAAAACCAATCTTTAATAGATGAGAATAGAGTACTGAAGGAACAAGTGACAATGTTGCAAATAATTATAGAAGCAAGGAAGCATAGGTGGCAATCCATGCATCAATCAACAAAAACAAATATAGACTTGGCAAACCTAAAAATGGGTAGAGGAAAAAGGAAGTAATAAGAGAATCAACTCAAAGGAAGTGAAATCATGGACCCGAGTAGTTAAAAGGCTCAATTGGTGAGTTACAAAAGGCAATGGCAAAGGATAGTAAATCATAAGCATGAGAGCACAAAGCAAGGCAAGGAGGAGCAAAATATATACTTAGTAGAGGGGTAAGAGATTATGGCAAAATTGAAATTACTTTCAACCTTACAAGTGATTTTCTAAGGAACAAATTGCATTGGAGGGGACAAATCTACCAAGCAAGAAGGGTTGGAAAATTAAAAATGAAGAGGATATTAGGCCTATCTAGGTTGCATTGATGAGATAGAAGACAAATATCAGTTTATGAGAAAAGGAAGGCTTTTTAAGGGCTCTTGTTTCTTCTTAGATGAAGAGCTAAACTCAATGAAAGAAGAGGCGAGAAGAGGAATTGATCAAAGTAAAAGCAGTGAGTGATAAAAGTAAAAGAGTTTGATTACAAAATGAAAAATTAATCATTGCTAATTTATTTGTCCCAAACACAAATCAATAGAGTAGGAGTACAGCAAAGGGAAAGCAAAGGTAACAATGGTAGCAAAGAATGTAGGGTAAAAGTACAAATTTGTGTCACTTTTATAAAGAAATTGACCAACACAAATAAAAAATTTCAACTTCAATCACATAAAAGTGGTCTTTATGTTTTGAATGTTAAAATGATGTAAACTAATGAAATGTAGAAATTTTGATGAAGTTTATGCTTTGTAAATTTTAAAATTTAAAAAAAAAAATTGTTTTAATATTTTTTTTAATTTAACAGCAAATTTTGAATTGCTGAAAATTTCAAAAAAAAGTGACGTCGAGTCGACGTCACAAAATAAAGAGAACAATTTTATTTTTCATGATTGTTTTTCCCAAATAGATAACTTTAGTATCTAATGCATGGAAACAAAATTGATTTATATTTTCCTCGTAATAACATTTTAAAGTCAAACTTAACAAAATTTGGTAGTTTTCACTTGACATCAACTTTTATCTTTTTTTTTATCATTTTCAAAAAATAAATCATACCCTTTTGGGGAGGATTCTCTCTTCGAGTGCACCATATATTTTTCAAAATATTTTAATATGTTTTTTCTAATCAACCTCATTTTTTATTATAACAACCTACTTGCATTATTTAAAAATATATATTACTGTTGCAAGTATGAGTAGTTGGTGTTGTCATTGATGTCAACATGCTTATGTTTGTGTTGTCATTAATGTCAACTAGTGATGGTTGAGAAGTTGTGATGTTGTTTTGATTAGTTTCATTATGTTGTCATTAGTAAGTGTCACCGATGTCAACCTCTGGTGTTGCTTTGTATAAGCTTTTGTTTATGGATGTATAGTTGAGTTGCAGTGTTGCACTTGGCTTAGTGGTGATGAGGAAGTGTTGAATAGGATGAGTATGTGTCTATGGTGCTTGGTTTCCAAGTGTTTTTGAGAAAAAACGAATAAAAGAGGAAATAGTGTGTTGCAGAGGTGTTTTGGTTTACAAAGTGGTGTTCTGGTTTTGTTCCGCATTTCTTTTATCTTGAAGATCTACTTGTGTGGTTTGGATATGTTTGCCATAGGGTTTCAAAGGTTCTATATCCAAAATTTCTTGGTTTGGATCGTTGTGCAGAGAAAGTTGTGTTCACCAATGTGTGAACTGTGTTGTAGTAGTGTCTAGGAGAAATGGTTTTGCTCTGCATTTCTCTGCAGTCTAGTTTTTCGTCTTGTGATTCTGGAAGTATGTTGATAAGGTTCATATCTACCTTCAATTGAAGTTGTTTGTGGTTTGGTGCTCCACAAGTTAATTTATTGAGTTATAGTGTGTGGAAGATTATCTAGTTGAGCAAGATGAGATTGTTCTTCAAGTGAAAGATGTTGCAAAGGAATTTGTTGGATTTCAGGGTGTTTGTGGAATATTCCAGATTGTGTTTTAAGTGTTGTGTGTGGTTTGTGAGTCATCTTTGGATTTGAGGAAATGTGTAATTAAATATTAATAGTGTTTACACATGTTTAGCCTTCCTTGGGTGTTTACACTAATTGTGGATTTTCTTTGGTGATTATGAAGCATGGTGTGGCGTGTATGAATGGATTTAGGTCTAAGTTAAGGTGTGATGTGGTCCACTTTCATTCCTTTCCACCACGAGAATTTTTTGATGCCGACCTAATTTGAATTTGCACAATTGAGGTGCATAGCTGACCTTGGAGAATTCTTTCAAGGTTGAAGAAGGTATAAATAAGTGTTGTGTTAATGGAGGAAGATAGAGTAGTGTGTGTAATGTGAATTGCAGAGTTGTGAAGTGTGAATTTGTAAAGTGTAGTGTAAGCTTTAATGAGTTAGACTACTTGAAGCAGTGAGTAGAAGGTGTCTACAATGTTCATAAAGGTTGCAAATGTGTTGGTGATGTTGTGGTGGAATTTTTTGTTGCATTGGGATGGATTTCTCACTGTAACATTTTTCTTTCTTCCTTTTTGTAATCTAGCAGTGAGGCATTAGCAGTGATCCCTTCTTTCTTCTAGGCAATGAGCCCTCTAACAGTGAGCCTTTTGTATTCGGTGTTGCAATTACTTTACATTGTGAGCTAATCCTCACAATTGTTTTTCCCTTCTTGGGTTTTCCACATAAATATGATGTTCTATTGTGCATTGTGTTGATGTGTTTCAATTTTTACTATTTGCTTTCATGTTAAATCATTCTAACAGATTAAGGGTTAATTAAGTTGATGTGGATCTAAATGTTTATGAGGATTTTGATGTTTTAATGTACAAATGATTCACCTCCCCTCTCAGTTGTCTTGTGCATTCAACAATTACAACTAATAAAAATATCAAAAAAAAAAATTTGGATTCTTGACTCTGAGCTCTACAAAAGAGTATTTTTAGTTTTTTGAAAAAAGCATTCTAACTAAAGAAATATCATGTCCAAGTGGGAAGTTTTAGATAATTCTGAAAAAGTATGAGGAGGCTACCAACAAGGATGGTTTTAACCGAAATATTTTTGATTGAAAACATTTTGATTGACAACTTGCATGTAAATTGAGGCGCATTTGAAAATTATAAAGGGATAATTTGTATGTATAGTTTCAGGCGAAAGTGTTTCGCTCGAAACTGTATGTGCCACATATAGGCACCATAGTTGTGGGTGAAACTATTCAGGATGAAACTGTTTCACTTGAAACTATTTAGTTGGTCAAAAGTGTGACACAGGTTTGTGTTTTTGCCCTATAACAAAGTAATAATGGGTGAAAAAGGTTAAAATGTTGGCTTGAGTCTTTGGCCACAAGACAAATAGTAAGTAGGAGCTTCTAGGAGCACTTTAAACTAGTGTGAACTAAAGAGGTTACACATGGAGAAGAGGACCTATGTTAGGGCCTATCACTAATGAAAGACATAATATATCACACAAAAAATCATAAGCATGATGGGTGCAAGACACCTACTTTTGAAGTATACATAAAGTTTATAAGTTGGAATGGTGAAACTAGAAATAGCAAGGGTTACAATGGCATAATAGTCTTAATAAAAGAAATATGGGGAAGAAACATTTATTTGGGGGAAAAGATCCAAATAAATGGATAAGAATGGCAAACACATAAGAATTGTAGTGTGTTATTTTGTCCCTTCAGGGTAAAAAATCTACAAAAATCCAAGTTATATTGTAAGGACCCTTTTGCAACATTTAAAAAAAATTATTAGGTGACTTCAATGCAAAGACATCTAATGAACAAATTGGAATCTTATACAACTAGGAGGATGATAATCCTCTATGACTTACTGAAAAGGAAAATCAGTGATGGTCAAATTGTTAACAGATAATGAAAATATTAACCTTTTGGTGAAGAATTACTTACTTTATGTGGCACTTTTGATTTGATTATTTGTAATGGTATGGGAAGATGGAAGAGCTCCAAAAATTATACATGCAAGACTTACAACAAAGAAAATGTTGTTGATTGTGTTATTTGTTCACAAAGCTTGATTGATAAGATAACAGAGGTTGTGATTGAAGATCCTCTTGGTGATTTAAAAGAAAACCATAATCCAATATGATGTTTGCTATCTTGGCAAGAAAAAAAGTAGCATATAATTGTAATGTCGTAAAATTGCACCCCTTACAATTTCGCATACATTCTTGCATCCACTTTGGTCTCCACTCCCCTAGAACTTGTGTAGGCTCATTTTAGCCCATGCATCATCCTTTTTCCCTTCTCAGGATGCTCAATACCCCTTTTTAGTAGCTACCCTCACATGTCATCTTTGCATCAAACTTTGTGCTTTTCTCGTTCCTGTTGTTTTGTAGTGTGACGTGTCCGGACACTAGCACATCGCGCTAGCATCCTACAACATTTCAACGTTCAAACAACCGCCTCCAAGCATGTTTTCCACTTGTCATCTCCTTTGGTTAGTGGTAACGGCTCAAGATGCCTTGTAACCACCCGAGAAGCTTCTTCTCCTTCCTTAAATGTTATCTTTTCACTTCATTTGCAACTCTCTTCTGCTTCTAGCTTCCTCTTCCACTTCTTGGCACCACCCTTTACAACACTCTCAAGCTTTCACAAGCTCATTACAACAACACTCTTGGCTCTTGTAGCTCTATTGCTCTCTCTATTTGGCTTCCTATCTATTGCATCTCTATTTCCTGATATGGGTTCTCCTCGAGCAGGGATTGCTTTTATCACCTACATTTTGTGATACGGGTTCTCCTCCTCGAGCGAGGTTCACTTTTATCACATCACATTTGATTACTTCTCATTCCTCTCTATCTTTTTGGCTATCTGTGGAGGTGGGAACACCAAAATGAGGGTTTGATTGAGGAAAACCCCTATACAGCCCCAACACTTTCTCTAGATCTTACAGACGCAGATATTAAAGATATCTACTAGTTGGAGGCTTCATTACTTGGTTTTTTGTGAGCATTTTCTATCCCTTATTCTCTTACTTTATCATTTATTCTTTACTTTACTTCAGTTCCATTACAATTTGTCATTTTCCTATATTTTGTAAGTTCTTAGCAATTTGATTGTTGGTAGTCACTTTGTCATTTTCTATGATAAATTCACTTTATGGTCCGTACGAGACACCAGCGTGTCTCTGGGACGCTAGTGCACCGCGTTTTCATCCATATTTTGCACTGACGTCCTTTGGTCGAGAGCTTGTCAATTTGTCTAGAAAATTTGTGACCCATTCTTTCTGATTCTAGAACTCTCACGCTATTCCTTGAGGTAGTTTAGGGCAATTCGCCCCGTGAGCTCTGAATGAAGAGAACTTGTGAGTAGCAAATCCCCCTTCTCTACATTTTGGTGAACCCGATGTGAAGAAGGGTATTTTTTCAAAAACTAGGAATTTATATTCCCCTACTTGTTGAGGTCATAACTTTTAACTCAATGCTTGAAATTCAGAACCGTATACATCATTGGAAAGGTCTCCTAGAGAACTAATTCAATCCCTAAAATACTATGCCTTGGCAATCAAATTTTAGGGACTAACGCAAGTTCCAACCTCAAATTCTGCTTTGAAGACCTCCGAAAATGCAAATTACTAGAACCTAGAAAATACCAAAAAAAATTGAAAAATCTGAATTCCCATTTTTTCTTAGTTCTATCACACCAAAATGAATTTAATATCTTCTTTTATCAGCTTAGTAGCTAGTTTTGTTCAAAATGTTAATGGTATTCCATTTCATGCATGTGATGGTGACTTGGCTTTTCCTGTGTCACTTGATATCTTCAATCCTTCTCATGAAAGTCCTCTTGTTTTGGAGGATATTTTATTGCAAGAAGATGAAATCATTGATACCTTTCTTAATATTACTCTACCTTCTCTTTATTCCAATGCACTCTCTTCTAGATACATTGCATCGGTGAATGATGAATCTCATCTTTATTCTAATGCACTCTCTTCTAGAGATGATGCATTAGCGAATGATGAACCTCCTTCCACATCTGATCCTCCCTGGATTGATGTTGAGAATGCTTCTTCGAATAATTATTCCACTAGTTGTGATGATTCTATAAATGTAATCTATGTCTCTACTGCCCCTCAAAGGCCTAAGAGACCAGTCATTTACGTGACTCTGGCTAGTCCTTCTCCTAAAAGGATTTGTTCTATCGATAGTATTCCATATGATAGTGACTTTCCTAATCTTTCTAAGGCTCCCTCTTATAGAGCGTAGCCCATACTTATGAGAATGGAATGAATAAACAACCAAGTCTTCTTCAAGCTCCTAAACCTACAACTAAAGCACCCAATGAGTATGATCTTGTCGAGCAACTTTAGGTTACTCCGGCTAAGATCTCACTATGGTACTTGCTTCAGTCTGCTCCGGTTTATCAAGGTATGCTTCAGGAAGCCTTGCAAAAGATCCTCTTGCCTTCTTCCGCTAGGCTGACAGATGCTAATGTGTTGATGGCGTATATTCATGTAGATTCACCGAATATTACATTCTATCTACAGGAACTCCCACTCCAAAAGTGGAAAAGCAAGTGGTCCCTTTAATGATCATAGTAAACATTAATAAAATTAGCATTAGACATACTCTCGTTGACTCTAGTTCGGCACTCAATGTATGTAGCATTGATCTATTTCCTAAGATTAATATTGATTTGTCTTCTCTTAATGCTTCTTCTATTGTTATTTGTGGGTTCGATAATGCCAGTTGACAAGCCCAAGGCACGATAGTATTACCTTTGCAACTTGGACCCATTACTGTGCCCACCCTTGTATATGTTATGTCAGAAAATTTACCTTATAACCTTCTTCTTGGTAGACTGTGGATTCATGCTATGGGTGCAGTCCCATCTACCTTGCATAAATCTATTAAGTTCATTTGCAATAATCAAGTAGTCACAGTCAAGGTTGACCCTGATGCTATGCACTTATGTGAGATGGCAGTTGTCGGTCAAGTCTCAGTTTGCCTACTCTTATCCATTTAGTGTCTTCTAGTGTGTCGATGTTTACTCCAACAGTACCTACTACAAAGGATACTCTTGAGATAGATGTCCCTAAAGAAGATCCTTCTGAAGAAAGAAATCCTAAGTCTACTCCTCAAAAGAATGCATGTCTTGGTGATGATTGGGGTTCTTTAAACTTTACATATTCCTTCATTCAAGAATATAAATTCGCCCCGATCCACTTAGACCTTCGAATAACATCATCCACACCTACTATCAAAGATGATCATTATTTTGTATCAAGGTATAGTGTAAATTGTAATGTTCTTAGTGTTGATCCTCCTTCTGAGGAAGATATTACGCTTCTGCTAAAGAGGATATTTTTGGCAGTCCTGTTAATAAGGATGAAGGTGATCCCATAAAGGAGCATAATCCCCATTGCTAGAACAATGCTCTCTATGAAGAGCCTCCTCCATTGTCTTCTATCTTTGTGTCTTCTTCTTGTGAGTAGTCAAACTTTTCTCCACAAGAGAAAGTATTGCTTCATGTTCCTCATTCTTTATCTCAACAAGAGCATATTTTGTTGCGGATTCTAAAAGCCTGCTTCATTACTCTTCCTTCTCCTACACGCAAGAAATCTCATAAGCATGATAAAGAAAAACATTCTTTTTGTGCATACCATCGAGTGCTTGGTCATTCCACTAGTGAATGTAAGGCCTTGAAGGATAAAATACAGCAACTTCATGATTCAAGTGCCATCACTCATTTGTTTCTTGATGCACCTACCTCTTTTTCAAATGACAAGTGATATTGAGGTTTACCTCTATCTTGTATCTTGCATGGTTCTCCTCCCCTGTATGTTGGGGGCAGTGATAGCTCGTTTCGGAGATGTGTGTCCTTCTGAAGGACCCCCTCTCTTCTCTCTATCTTTCAATTGAAGCATCCCTTGAGTGGACCCCTTTCTCTTTTGAAGGATTCTCGAGGGATCCCCTTTGAAATTTTTTGTCTCAAATGAATTCTTTGTGTCTAGCTTGGGGGCAACCTGACTAGACCTCACCTTTCAAACAGTGCATCCCTTGAGTGAACCCCTCTTCTTTTGAAGGGTTCTCGAGGGACCCCTGTGAAAGCCTTCCAATTTTTCTATAGTCTGTGTGATTGTCCGCTTTATTGCCTACGTGGTCGCTTCATTTTCGGACATGCTTTATCTACGGGTAAACATGTCACTTTGCAGGTGCACCTGTAAAGCTTTTCAATTTGACTCTATGAAGTCTCCTCCTTTGGGTTTCCTCCATGTGAGAGATCTTGGAGGATACCTTCCTTGCAGGTCTGCAGGCTTGTAAGGCACTTTCATCTTGGTTTCCTCCATGTGAGAGATCTTGGGGGACGCCTCCTTGCAAGTTTGCGGGCCTGTAAGGCACTTTTTTCTCTGGGTTTCCTTCATGGGAGAGATCTTGGGGGATACCTTCTTGCAGGTCTGTGGGACTGTAAGGCGCTTGCTTCACAGGGCTTCCTTCATGTGAGAGATCTTGGGGGTTGCCTCCTTGCCGATCTGCGGGCCTGTGAGACACTTCCATCCTACGAGATATGTCCATCGTTGGTATGCAGGCCTTCAGTGCGCTTTGTTCAAACTCTCCTTGGGTTCGAGGACCTACGAAGCCATCTCTCTTGGAATTTTCATTCCTCCTTCTTGCTCTCTCTTAAGCCTTTTCACTCCTATTCTCTTCTTTCTCCTCTTCTCAAATTGTATATACCGGATTGAAGATCTGCATCTTCTTCATCCTAAGTATATTCCCTTCCTCTCTTCGTTTTAGAATTATTCTATGTGTTATTTCTTAGTTTGGGGATGACGCATAGTACTAAGACAATCTTCTACATCAAGGTCTCTTTCACTTTGCTGACTCAAATCCTTTAGTGGATTTTTATGTTCTAACATTATCATCTGGGGCAGGTTTTTCTTGTCT
This sequence comes from Sequoia sempervirens, assembly GCA_007258455.2. Classification (NCBI taxonomy): domain Eukaryota; kingdom Viridiplantae; phylum Streptophyta; class Pinopsida; order Cupressales; family Cupressaceae; genus Sequoia; species Sequoia sempervirens. Next base: position 65,107,630 of record VDFB02000007.1, read on the forward strand.
AATGCATTTGTTTTGCAAGTCTTCAGCCTTGGGGCATGCTTCCTTGGTTCAAAGAGTTATTTGCTTCCTCTACAATATCCTTTTGGCATATGATATTATTTATGTTTAGTAGATTTCCTTTAGCATGCATATTAGCATAGATTCATATGCCCGCTAAAGTGGGGGCAAAATGTAATGTCGTAAAATTGCACCCCTTGCAATTTCACATACATTCTTGCATCTGCTTTAGTCTCCACTCCCCTAGAACTTGTGTAGGATCATTTTATCCCCTACATCAGCCTTTTTTCCCTTCTCAGGATGCTCAGCACCCCTTTTCAGTAGCTACCCTCACATGTCATCTTTGCATCAAACTTTGTGTTTTTGTAGCGTGACATGTCCAGACACTAGCGAGCCGCGTGGACGTCTATGCACAGCATTAGCATCCTGCGACATTTCAACGTTCAAATGACCACCTCCGAGCATTTTTTCCACTTGTCATCTTCTTTGGTCGGTGGTAACGGCTCGAGATGCCTTGTAACCACCCGAGAAGCTTCTTCTCCTTCATTAAATGTTATCTTTTCACTTCATTTGCAACTCTCTCTACTTCTAGCTTCCTCTTCCACTTCTTGGCACCACCCTTTGCAACACTCTCAAGCTTTCACAAGCTCATTACAACAACACTCTTGGCTCTTGCAGCTCTATTACTCTCTCCATTTGGCTTCCTTAAGCCTTGCAGTTCTATCTCCCTTGCCTTGTGCTTGTGAGCATCTTGGGATTCCACACCCCCTATCTATTGCATCTCTATTTCATGATACGGGTTCTCTTCCTCGAGTGGGGATTACTTTTATCACCTATATTCTGTGATCTGAGTTCTCCTCCTCGAGCGAGGTTCACTTTTATCACATCACATTTGCTTACTTCTCATTCCTCTCTATCTTTTTGGCTGTCCATGGAGGTGGGAACACTAGAATGGGGGTTTGACTGAGGCAAACCCCTATATAGCCACAACACTTTCTCAAGATCTTACAGACACAGGTATTGAAGATATCTACTAGTTGGAGGCTTCATTACTTGGTTTTTTGTGAGCATTTTCTATCCCTGATTCTCTTACTTTATCATTTATTCTTTACTTTACTTCAGTTCCATTACAATTTGTCATTCCTATATTCTGCAGGTAAGTTCTTAGCAATCTGATTGCTAGTAGTCACTTTTTTCATTTTTTGTGATAAATTCACTTTCTGGTCCATACGAGATGCCAGCGTGTCGCATTGTCATCTATATTCTGCACTGACGTCCTTTGGCTGAGAACTTGTGAGTTTGTCCAGAAAATCTATGTGACCTGTTCTTTCTAATTCTAGAACTCTCATGTTGTTTCTTGAGCTAATTTAGGGAAATTCGCCTCGTGAGGCTCTCTGAATGAAGAGAACTCATGAGTAGTGAATCCCCCTTCTCTACAATAATATAGGAGCAACCCACCCACCAACCTCGAAAGAACATTAAGGTAAATAATGCAAAAAGAAAGAGAAAGATCACAAGGTCTAAAAAATCATGAACTAACAAGCAAAATTTAAGAGACACTTCAAAGTTGTAAAAGGACAAAGAACAAGAAGAATACAATTATTTTTCAACAAATGCATGGTTTGATGAGGATTGAAAAGATATAGGGAGAGTTATTAAGGAGAGCTAGGTAAAGAGAAGGAGAAGACAAATTTATACAAGCATATTGTAAAAGAAAAAAAGGGTGTTCATGAACACAAAGAGAGAAGAGATTATATATCTAGAGAAGAAAAATCCAAAACTATTCTCAAGATAAATTCAATCAATAAAAGAGAAAAAAATGAATAACATAACAACTACTCGATGGTTTGAATATGTAAAAGAATTATTTGAGTAGGAACTTTAAGGGTTGAGGTCCCCCAAGGTCAATACAACAACAAAACCATGAACACTTTACAAGAGATAAGGAAGGTATTAAGAAATTAGGTATCGGAGAAGTTAAAGACATGGTTGAGTTTCAAGCTAAATACTTAAAATGTGGGATGAAAACCCACACCTCTCGCATTATGAAAATATTCAACATCAAATCATTCAACATTGGTTCCCAAGAGATTGGTTACCATCATAGCAATACCCCTCTTTAAGAGTGGAGATGTTAATAATTTCCTTCCAACATTTGAACCATCATGATCAATCCTTTGTTTGTAAAGTTTTTTGGTAGTATGGTTGAACAAAAAATCAACAAGTGAGCAAAAGAAAAAGAAAAGAGAGAATAAAATAAGGCAGGTTTTAGACCAAAGCACTCAATAATTGATCATGGAATGTCATTAAGACATCGTTAAAAATGTTTAGAATGATAAATATAATCTTATTGTTATTTTGTTGATTTCAAGGAGGCTTTTGACCCAATTCTTATGAATAAGTTATGGTGTAGAATAAAGGATCTTGGTATCCTAATGCAATTTAGAGAGGTTGTTTATAGGATCTATGTTCAAATATTTTGGTAAAAAAATAGAACTCATTTAGGTACTTCAAAAAATAGGAGCCACATTGGAGTTAAGCAAGGTTGTATGTTATCTCCTATACTTGTTGGCCTTTGTATAATTGAAAAACTTCAAGAATGGTTGAATTTGAAAGGTGTGGATAGTTTTCTTCTATGGGGGTATGTTGTCAGGATTTTCTTGTATGCTAATGGTCTTATTTTGATTGCTAGGTCTGATCCAGGGTTATAAGAACATTTGTTTTCCCTTGAGCACTTTTGCAAAGATGTGGGAATGCTTGAGTTAATACTAGAAAGACCAAGACCGTGATCTTCTCCAATAGAAAGAAAACTTGAATCAGTTTGACTTTTATTTTGAAGGAAGTATTCTAGAGGAATTAGTGGAGCATAAATAACTTGGTATTGACTTCAACAACAAGCTTAGTTCTAGGAAACTTGTAAAAGGAAGAGAACTTTGGAGGGTTGGGGAGCACTTTTTTCCTTTAAAATAGATGCAATAGGTAGATTCATGGGATTAGAAAACTATTGAGACTATTTAGGCTAGTACATTAATTTGATGGTGCTCAATGGATGGGCTAGTAGTACTTTAGAGACCAAAGTGGATGTAGATAGAGAGAATCCAATAATGCATAATTACAAGAAAACTCAAGTTAAAAAATTTGGTTTCCTATGAGATTCTTCTAGTTGAAATGCATACAATTCCTATTGAAGCCATTGATATGGTGTGTCTTTTAGGATATCTAAAAAAAATGAATGGATAGAAACAAAATGTTGGCCCAATGTTATCTTTGAATATGTCTTGAGCAAAAGAAAGAAGTCATGAATGAAGTAAAATCATGGGTGGTTGAAAAATGACACATTCACTTAAATGCTTTCCCTAATAATGATAAAAATAAAATAAAGATATTTGCTATATAGATAAGTTTCACAAGTCTATGCAAAAAAAGACATTAGGGAGAATGAAGGAATATTACCTTAAGGAATTTAACCCTACTTCAAACCATCAATAAAAGGCCTATTTAGAGGCCAGTATCTATTAGAGAGAAAATATTTTATTATTGCCTAGTCAAGGATTGACTCACATCATCTTCAATATGCAACAACTAGATGGAAAAAATCCAAAATAAGTATGAGAAGAGAGTTTGTGCCTTCTGCACAGATGGGGTAGTGGAAACAAAAAATTACTTTACTTTAGAATGTAAATCTTATAATGACATCTAGTTCAAGTACACAAGTAACTTAGAAGCAATTTTATTTCAAGATTTATTTGACAAGGATATGGTTGAGAGAATCAAAGAATCAATTATCAAATTGAATAGCATAAGATCAAAACTTCACAAAGAAAAAATGGTTGGGTATGTTTTCTCATAGGTTGTCTTTGGTCGTATGGATGTTAAAATTATTATATTACATCAATTTCACCATGAACTCTTGTATTCCTTAACAAAGCTTTAAACATGCCATTATCGACTACATGGCAACACTATGACACCTAATTTGTGCATTAAGCATAAATTATTTTGCATGCTATGCTTTACTATGAATTTGATTTAATAAAGTTTATACTTCTCTATGCTTCAAATATATATATATATATATATATATATATATATATATATATATATAGTGATAATGATGTTAAAAATAAAAAAGATCTAGTGACAATTACATCAAACTCCTAAATTAGTGGGAATATAACCTTTGTGTTGTTTGGAGGAGTTTAAGATAGCCCAAGAATGAATATTAAAATCTAGTAATATTTAAATATTTGAATTTTGTAACAAGGTCTCATCCACACCCTCCAGTGAGCAAGCATCCAAGCTTGGGAGAATATTTTAGACTACTCAAAAAATCATTGTGCAAATATAATTTATGAAAAAGACAATCCATGTGAAACTATTTCCTTTGATTTTAAAACTAATGAGACAAGAATAGAGCATTAATAATATTTCTATAAAATATATTATAATATCATAATTTATCACAATTTAAAGAAATATAACGACCATTAAAATTAAAATCTATCAAAATCAATTGCAACATATATTTGTCCTAGTCATAAACAAAGAATCAAGAATGAAAGTACAAGGAAAAATAAATTTCAAATTTAGTTTAATAATCTTGTATCAATTATTTGATACAAAAAATTATTAATTAGAGACATAATTTGACTTATAATTATAACAACATGAGAATAAAAATAATATTAAAAATTACAAGTGTAAATCACAACATCTATGTCAAGGTGAGAACTCTTTTCATTTGATAAATTTGGATAGACTCCTTTACCTAAGCATAGTATTAGTGGAGATTATACATCAAAATATTAACAATTGAGGAAATGTGTGGATCAAAATAGAATGCAAGTAATGATTTGAAATGTTGAGTGAAATAAGTTTTGAAGATGATTGAACATTGGCTTATTTAGTAGTGGATTAATATATGTTCATGAGCAAGTCTGAAGAGCGTGCTCCTTTACATCAAGTTATTTGATAATATTTTGAACAACATTGAAGGAAGGTATTTTCTTAAAACACATCCTTCGATGGTAGAAAAAAATTCAACAATTTGGATGCAAAAATGTTTAAACTAAAAGTAGTAGAGCCACTATAAAGAGGATTTGTATTGATGATTGAAAGGGAAGATTACATAGATGGAACAAGCGGGGAGAACTCAAAATGCTTGCCCAAGACATCTTTTAGAACCAGCCAATACCAGAGCGATTGACAACAAAAATGTCTGAGCAAGATATAACAACGAAGACATGACCAAAAACCACCACAGATATACATTGCAGATCACAAAAGGTAGACGACAAAAACCCTAAAAACCAGAACCATTATGTACCACATTCAGAGGAAGAAGCAATGTCGACAGGAGGAGGGAAGAACGGGACAGCATGCGGGTCCTCCATTGCATGTCTGAACAAAAACTGAACCAAATTGAACAAATCATGAGTCGTGCAAGATAACGAACCCCCCAAACTGGGTCTCAATTTAGCAAGATGATCCACAAAAGCAGAAGAACTGTCGGTGACCAAACCATGGGCCATCGCACACAAAAGAGAACCAGGGGTAGGATCAGAAAGCAAATGCTCGCAGAAAAGAACATCACCCACCATATTAGAGTCGGAGTGAAAATCATAACTTTCCAGAGCAGACTCTAGCATCGAAAAGGGCATACATGAGGTAACAGGTAGTTCCCAGCAATGAACTTCACGGTCTCAAAGAACCACAGAATGTCCATGAGATTTGACACAAGCATAAAAGATAATTCATTGGGAAGGGCCATCGGATGACTGGACAGCCAATCCCAACCCACGACCATGATTACTGCATCTGCAACTTGAGAGCATTGAATGGAGAATGCCATGCGAAGCTTATCAACCGAGAACGAAAGGTTTTCCCTAACTTCATGATAGCGAGTTGGAATGAAAACCCTGAACAAATTCTCCATGACATTCCTGTAGAAAAGATAACCACCTTTCTGCCAAAGTATGCAAATATAGCCACCAACCTGAAAGCTCAATCAAGCAGGATTTGTTCAAGCATGAGAAATTACAACACCCACAATACAATGCAACACCACTTCAGAGCATTAAATAACTTCACTCGTGCAAGAGCAAATGCTAGAATTAAAAAATGTCCCTTTCAAATTAAATAGATAGTCTTGTCATAAGGCAGACAAGAGACCTCTCCGAAGGATGAATACCCACCATGCCAAGAACACTACAGGTGTCACCCGAAACGGCTGCCAACACTCGAGATTGTGAAGACTCTTAAGGAGTCATATCAACAATTAAAATACTGATCCAAATAATGATTCTTGAAAACCAAGAGATCCCAATGAGCAGTGCAATCCCACTCTACCTCTCCCATCTGCATAAGACAACACACAGACCAAAGAGGTAGAGAAGGGACGGAGGACATGCCAAGAAAGTTGGAGAATAACCACCTATGCATGCAAGTGACGTCAAGGAGACTATCAGCCAAACAAGAATTATCCTGATGATGGAGTGATGTCTAGGGGACTGTCAGACTCCACATCAAACAATACAAGCCACCCACAACAGAGAAGAATGTTATACCATTCGAGACCAAAAAGTGCTTCTCAAAAAATAGAGATAGATGACATGGCAGCATAGGAAACTGCCAAGCAACCAAATGGAACCAGGAGCTTGAAAAGGCCAAAACAGAAACTGAAGAGGCCCCCTTATGAGCATCCGAAGATGAACAAGGCAGAAGTAAAGTTGTCACAGAACACAAAATGTTAATGCAATAATGTAACAATTTTGGCATGCGAAAATTCTGAATAAGGTAAAGACAAATCTATGGCTCTATTTGCCAAGAAATCTACAAGACCGTTTGCCTCTCTATAACAGTGCCTTATTTCATATAAATCAAACTTCTGAATGAGGAATTAAATATAGGAAAACAAGTAATTTAAATGCCAGCCACCTGAACCACCTTTAAATAAAGCATTTATCACCACCATGGAATCACCTTCAATGATAATGTGAGACAAATTCAGATCAAGAGCTAGTTCCAAGCCCAAAAGCAAGGCATTGAATTATGCCACATTATTTGTACCATCTACAATTAATTTACAAGCTGCTTTTAGGACCTTACCATCATTGCTCCGCAATACCATACCAGTCCCTGATTTATTAGTGTTTCCTCTAGAGGCACCATTAGAATTTAGCTTCACCTTGCCAATCAAAGGGGGAGACCATTTGACCAGTTTTCTATTCAAAACCGACCTGATAGGCTGAATAGAACCCCTTGCAGGAGGGGGCTTTAATAATGACCACTTCTTAATCAAAGCATCCCAAGAAGAGATAACCATGTTAGAAGCAAAATACTTGAGAAGATTGGACATGACTAGTTTTGAAATAGGGATTTTGATCTTTTGAATGACCCTTGAAACATCTAAAGGTTTCTTCTTGAAGATCCTATTGTTTCTTTCCAGCCAAATGTTTTGTATTACAATGGATGGACTCAACTCCCAAACACAAGCATAGGTACAGTTATGAAAAAGAGAAGAAGACCGACACTAAAACTACTTGATTAACGAGCCCTAAAGAGAACCAGACTAGAGCCCAACATATTTTGAAGCTAAGACCAGCGTTTGTAAGAAAACTCACATAATAGGAGCAGGTAATTTGAACTTTCATAAGCTTTTCCACATAGGACACACAAAAACATAGGAGTGATACCTAGTCTATCTAGTCTATAGCTAGTTCAAATTTTGTCTTTCAATGCTAACCATGAGAAAGCACCAGCTTTAGGAAGCACACATGGCCCCCAACAAAGATTATAAGGCCACATATCCCTCTAATCTGAAGCAACCAAAGAGTTGTAACCATCTCTCACATTGTAACTTCCAGGCTTGGATCTTAGCCAGATTAGTTCATCTTCCTTATTTGAATAAAATACCCGCCTCTTACTTAACTCCTTTTTAAGCGAATCTTTTACATGTGAAGGAATTGGAAGGAAATCAAAAGATTTCCATTTCACAAGACTGTGAGAATTATGACAGGCATGGAAATTGGAGGTCCCTAGAAAAACTTGTCATGTGTTATTCCTAATGAAGTCTTGACCTTAGTCCAAGATGGGACTAAGGTCTCTAATTATAATACATATTGTAATGTGATGGTTTTTGTATTGTAAATGTATTTTTGTTTTGTGTTAATATTGACTAGCAATCACACCTTGGTGTGCAATGGATACACTGAAAGTGTGGAAGGTCAATTAAGGAAAAAAATAGTTTATTTTTTGCATATACATTTGCATAGAATGTGAGGTCAATTGGTAGGCTATTTAGAAAATGATGTTGTTTGTATAACAAAGGTCTCAATGGAGAAGTGATAACTTCAAATCAAGTATTCATCCACTTACAAGGATCTAGACATGACTGAAACAAACCTCTGAATCGAGAAGATAATCAAGCTTTATTACCGAGATTCATGTTATGTTTGCAATAGGGAGAGAGAGAGAGAGAGAGAGAGAGAGAGAGAGAGAGAGAGAGATGGATATTAATAGAGAGAGAGAGAGAGGGAGATGGATATTAATAGGGAGAGATAGAGATGGGAAGAGCACGTGACAGAGAGGGGATCAAGAGATAGAGATAGAGAGGAATATAGAGATGGAGATGGAGATGGATATGGAGGAGAGAGAGAGAGAGAGGAGAGAGGGATACATAGAGATGGAAGAGATACATATATAGAGATGGAGAGGAGGGAGAGATAGAAAGATAAAGATAGAAATAAGAAGTGATAGATAGAGAGCAGTAGAGAGAGGGAGAGATATAGGGGTAGGGAGAGATCAATAGATAACAAAATAGGTACAGAGAGACATAAAAGAAGAAATATGGAGAGATAGAGATACAGAGGCAAAGAGATATATATTATAGAGGTCTAGGAAGAGGGAAAGGGGGAGAGAGAGGGAGAGATGAATAGATAGAGAGGGAGAGTGAGGAAGGAGACAAATAAAAGGTGAGATAGATAAAGGTAGAGAGAGATAGAGAGGAAGAGATATATAGGTATATAGGGAGAGGGAGAGAGATATAGAGACATATAGATGGTGAGATAGAGTGATAGAGAGAAATATAAGGAGATATAAAGAGAGGGGGAGAGAAAGAGAGATAGAGAGATAGAAAAATAGAGAGAAATAGAGGTAGAACAATAATGACAAAGAGAGGGGGAGAGAAATAGGGGAGATAAAGAGAGGCAGAGAGAAAGTTATATGGGAAGAGAAAGATAGAGATAGAGATATATCCAAGAAGAGAAATGGAAGAGAGGTAGAGATAAAGAGATAGATAGGGGGTAGTGAGGGAGTGGGGAAGTGAGAGATGAGGAGATAAGGGTATGTGCAGGATCATCATGGAAAAAATAGGCCCTTAAGTGGCAAAAAATTTAGAAAAATCAGAGTTAGGCAACTTGACGTAAAAATTTGAATAAATTATCTATATTATCTCAAAAATATGTAAGAATATAAATTGTAGAAAACTGGATGTAGTTTCTAAACTACTAAGTTTATTTTCTAAAAAACAAAATATATTTGGTGAAAATTTGAAATTTCAATGTATTAGTACTTAAATTTCAGGGAAAAAATAAGAAGTAGGTGTCTGTCTAACCACCCTAACCACAATAAAATGATAATATTTTTTTTATAATATTTTAGATATAAGTAGAAGACTCATGTCCCAATGTGATACATATTTTTTGTAATTTATTTCCAAGTAAATAATTAATTATTATTTTTTTATTACAAATTTTAAAAATATAAAAACTCGTACGTCTAACCACCTTAACTTGGTTAAAACTTCATGAAATTCTTTTTTTTTAATCCTCTAGTATACAAAGCATAGAATGTGACGCATGTTTCGAATTCAAAAAATGTGATACTGTTTGAAAGCTATAGATTTTTTTCAATCAGCCTATCAATTAGGACTTTAGTCGTAATTCAAATAGAAAATGAATAATAATTATTTATTAAATTCAAAGCAAAGCATAATTTATATTGGTGGAAAGCTGAGAATATCTTTTAAAAACTCTTTTCATTTCATTAATTTTGGGTAAAAAAAAGTCATCAACCACATACCCTACAAATACCCATCATATTGCCACTTTTTGGCCCATCATGATCCTGCATATACCCATAAATAGAGAGAGGAGAGAGAAATAGGGAGATATAGAAACAGGGAGTAATAGGGAGAGGGAGAGGGAGAGGGAGGAAAAGAAAGGATAGAAAGAGGGAGAGATAGGAAGATAGAGATAAAGGAGGAAAGAGTAAGAGATAAAGGAAATGATAAAGACAAGTGGTAGAGAGAGCGGGGGAGAGAGAGGGAGAGATGGGGAGGGAGAAACAAGGTGTGTGTGTGAGGGAGAGATATAAGATAACGATAAGGAGGGGACAATAGTGGTGTGTGTGTGAGTGAGAGATATGGAGATAAAGATAGATAAGGAAAGCTATATAGAGAGAGAGAGAGATCATAGAAAGAGGGAGTGATAGAGAGAGAGGGAGATAGAAAGATAGAAAGATGGAGAGAGAGATACATATTTTGAGAAAGATAGGGGAAGAGAGAGATGCAGGTGTATAGGAGAAAATTTGCACCCCTTGTGTAAATTCCCCTTTTGCATATCCTCATCTAAGAAAATCAAACTCGAAGGTGAAATTCCACATCACCCACCTGTCTTCCACCCACTTGGCATTTTTCTTGTGTGTCAGTGAGAGAATATTTGTCAAGGAACGCAAGCGCAACATGCAGACGTCTGCACAATGTAGTGTCGTCACTTACGGATTCTTGTGTCTGAAGTTGGCAGAGACGTTACACTCCTCATTAGGGATGAATTGTAACATCCTTTTGTCGACTAATCGACCCGAAAATGACTTATTCCTTCTCATCTCACCTTCAAAAAACCAATCTTCACTATCACTTCATCCTCTTAGCAATTCTTGATCTCTTTACACACTTCTTGATCTTTTAGACATTCTCAAGCATTCTTCACTTCATCTTCTCACACTTCCAGCAATCTACACAAGTCCATTTGAGCATTGCAACAGCTAGAAACTCCATCAACTTCACTTTTGCATGTGTTGCTCTACCACAAAAGTTGCAAGCTTGGAGTCTTGCGAGACCTCCCTTCATCACCGTTGTAGTTGTGGTGAATTTTCCAAGTTTGTTGCTTGCATTCTCCCTTCATTGGCCTTGAGAGCCTTTGGGTGGAGGTGGTAATGCTTCACATTTCGTCCTTTGTGATTTGATAGAGTAACTTTATCTTTTGTAGTGTTCAGTGTACTTCTTTCAATCGTCTTTATCATATTTTATACTCTATTGTTTTTTTGGTTGTTCATGGAGTTGGAAACACCAAAGCGAGGGTCTGACTGAGGCAAGCCCCTATATAGCCCCAACAATTTTCCCCTTCTTACTTGTGTGTAGGTGAACATGTGTGTGGAGCTCGCTGGCGAACCAACGCTTTTGTGAGACAATATTTGTCACCCTAGCTTTTATTTACTTGCTTTATCATCTCCACATTTACTTTTCATACTTCATCATTCAGTTTACTTCATTAAAATCAATCAGTTAGGCTATCAATAGGTCTCTGTCTTTTTCTTCATTGTGTTTCTTGTTTTCTGGTTGTACGGACGCTAGCGCGTTGCGCTATCATCCTAGACCCATGCTATCGTCCTCGAATAGAGAGTTGTCTGAGGTATGGTTCAGACTCCAAAAACCAGCTTGTCTAGCTCTAAATAGAATTTTGAATCTGTAGAGTGATAGAAGAATTTCATAGTGCTCTTCATTCTTGATTCTCACTCTGAAACACTCTTTAGAGTGAGGTAAGTTAAGGCAGCCCTCCACTCTCGACTCTCCATGACCTGGAGCTTTGACATGGTTGGTTCCCCTCTCTTACAGCAAGAAGAGGAAAGGAGATAGAGATAGGGGAGAGGGATAGAGAGGAAGATGGAGATGGAGATGGAGATGGAGATGGAGATGGAGATGGAGACGAAGATAAGGATTAATATATAGAGAGGGAGAGAAAGGGGGAGATGAAAGGAGATAAGAGGGAGAGGAAGAAATAGACATAGAAAGAGGGAGAGACAGAGAGAGAATGAGAGAGGGGGGAGGGAGGGATAGAAAAGTAGAGATATGAAGCCATAGATAGAGAGGTAGAGGGAGATAAAGAGGGATAGAGGGAGAGAGAGAGAGGGAGGAGAGAGAGAGAGACATAGGTATAGAAAAGTAGAGTAAGGGAGAGCTCGATAGGGAGAGGGAAAGAGATAAAGAGGAAAAAAAAGAAAGATAGAAGGGAAGACAAATATAAAGAGAAATAAGGGAGAGAGAAAGAAAGATTGAGAGATAATGAGAAACATAGAGATAAAGAGGGAGATAGGCATAAAGAGCTCTTTCTCTCTCTTTTTGTTCCACATATATATATATATATATATTGCTATCTCTACCTCTCTCTCTATATATCTCTTCCTTTCTTTCTTTTTCTTCTCCCTTTGCATCTTTATATCTTATCAACCTCTCCCTCTCCCTTCTCTCTTTCTCTCTCTTTTCTCTTTACCTATTTTCCTCCTTAAGTGTGTGATGGGTACATAGAAGAGGTCTTAAAGGTAAATTACCATATCCTTAATCAAATGACATGCTACCTTGAGTATAACTCCGTAGGGACACATGCCATCCTTGGATTGTTGGCACAAAACGATTGATCAAAAATTAGTTTCTCTCTCTCAAACTTCTAATTTAGATTTTAAGTTTTAAATTTATTTTATTATATAAACTAAAATGAAAATTCAAAATATAATTATTCTACAATAACTAAAATTTTAATAAGACAATTAATTATAAATTAAATTATATTAATAATTAATTTTTTTTATAATTTCATAAGACAAATAATTAAAATAAATTTTAAAATTAAATCAAAATTAAAAATTAAAATAAGATAAACTAAATACAAAATAAAAATATATCAAAATGCAATATTAATAATAAATAATAAACTTCTTAAGTTTATAAATAATTAAATAAAAAAGTAAAACTAATTTTAAATTTATTAAAATTGAAATATTAATAAAATATAATTCTACTTCCATTCAATCTTATTGAATTGTTTTCTTTTCTCTTGTTTTTAAAACACAAAGCCTATTTTTAAATTGTTAAATCATTTTTTAAAAAAAAATTAAGAAAAAAGTTATTAGAATTGAAATATTAATAAAATATAATTCTATTTTTCATTTCATTCTTATCAACTACTTTCCTTTGCTTTGTCTTTAAAATAAAAATCATACTTTTAAATTGTTAAATCATTTTAAAAAATAAAAATAGAGAATGACGGTTGAAATTAATTTCATCTGCATCCTTCTCCTCAATTCTCAACCATTGATTGAAAAAACAGACAGTCCATTATAATAATTGAATATTTATAGTTAATATTTTGTATTGTAGAATATTATATATATAATAATAGTATAGTATGTATATATGTAATATCATATACAATATTAAATATAAATATAATATATACAATATAATTTGTATAAACATAGAAATGTATTCAACCATTCTTATTAAGTGTTACACCCCGCTGTGTTACTACTTATTTACTTTTACTTAGTTGGGTGAAAATGCTTTAAATGAATGTATTTATGCTAATGTGATTTGGAAATATGAAGAATAAATGTTTGATTTAATTTGATGTTGTGAAATGATTTTGATTGTGAAATATATGATGCAAATGAATGTATTGTTTTCGGCTAACCACTGTTGCAATGTACTAAGTTGGATGTAGGAATAGAATCAAGCCTCTTGAAGAGAGGGGAAGTATCACTGAAGAGAAGAACTTGATCTGGTAACCTTTGATAAGACCTAAACTGAGTTTTCACACACTTCTATTTTGGTCAAGTTGGGATAATAGCTTGAGGAATAGTAAGTTACATTTAGTCTTGCTTATGGTTTTATTTGTGAATGTTCTTCTCTTGGGGGTTAAAAGTGGCATCTCTTGTGATGTGTGAGTTATTCTTTATGTGTTTATATTTAATTGATAGGATATGTGTATTCATATATTGAATAATGCATTATATAAACTTTAAGTTGATATATATATATATATATATATATATATTACATTGTGTATATATATGTATAATGTGCAACATATACATATAGTATATGGCACAGTTATAAAAGAAATTGTGCACCATTAAGGGCAACGCATAAACATTAACATTGTAGTAAGCATTTAAATGTTGGGTAATATGATACAATGGCAACACTGGAATAAAGCTCGTGAAATCAAATGCAAACCAACATGTGAGATAATCTACCAAGACTAAGTCAAATTTGAAGGCAAAGTGAATACTCACAAACAAGAAACTTTGACCTGGTCTTTATCAATAGGAACCCAAAAGAATAGGGGCACGTGATGTTTTGGTGGTGCCAATATATGAAAAGTATGAACCAGATAGAAGTCTTATCTAAACAATTCCAGCATATGAAGCAAATTGAAATATGAGAAATGGTCAAATAAGAAGCTACCCAAATTGAGTCGACCTATGGAAACTATAACCTTGCATTTTTATTGTCATTCTTGCTATCCATGTGAATAAATGACTCATTCACAATGATAAAATTAGGCTATGCATGTGTTTATTGTGTAATGATTTTAGCTTCCACCTTTTATTTTTCTTGTTGAGTCGAACCTTTTGGATTGAAAAGTGTCATCTTTGATAGCTTGTTTTTAGCCTGCAGTTGCTCACTTTTGTGTATAAATAGAGGTGCTTTCTCCCTCATTTGGGACACATTATGCACACTTGATGCTTATTCTTTGAGTTGTTGTTACTCTGATTTTCTGAGTTTTGAGAGTTTGTGAGAGATTTTTGAGAGTAAGTTTTTGGTGAAGTGGAAGAGAGAAAGTTAAGAAATCGCTTGCTGATTTTGAGAAGGCTGAGCTAGGAATCCAGTTTGATTAATTTGAGCTTTCCATAAACAAACATGTTGATTTCTACTATTTTATACTTTTTTATGTATTTGAAAAGATTGAGTGACATTGTTTGCCTTGTTTGGAAATTTGTTCAATTGCTTGTTAGGGAAAAGATTATTCTCTTCTTTATGTCAGTGAAAGATTTCATGATATACCTAGCGTAAAGATCTTTATTGCTTAATTTAGTTGAGTTTTGAACTACTTTGATTTACTTAGTAAAAGTGTCTTAGTTAACATAGAGGTTATAAGTTATTCCTGGGGTTAATATTACTCCATGACGTAAGGGGTTAGCCTATGCATAGGTTATGAATGGTCAATACAAATCAAGCTAAAAAGGTGGGTGAACGTGTGATGTCCATTCCAAATTAGAGGTGATGAATACTTTGGCCAAAGTAGTGTAAGTTGTCAATATATACATTGTCAATTCACTATGATCTGAGCTTACATACTAGGCAAGGAATATCATGTGTAGGTTGTAGCCACTATGTGACAGATCTAGAAACATATAAGACACACCACCAAACTCAGGCAAGGTCAATGTTATTATGAGGTTACCAAACCAATCTCTTCATCAAAGGGTAGGGCCTTCTTACCAAGTTTGGTAGATGTGCGAGAAACCGCAATTAGTCCAAAGTTGGCAAAAAAATGCTTAAGTGATGCTTCTCTTCATCAATAAGCGACCAAGATTTGTTGGAGGATATTTGAATCATTTGTACATCTATTGCCAATAAGCTCAATGGAGCCTTGTATGTATTTTTGTATCCATTACTATGAAAAGATTGTAAAAGAGAAATGCTATCATGAAATTATGTACTATGAAGTCAATATGTTGGAAACTTATAATACTTTGATATAATGCAATGGGAAAGTTTGGAATGTTTATTTTAAATGTCCATGCTATCTTTATATTTGAAAAGAAAAATTTTATTGTTCATTAAGGTTAGATGCTTAAACTATTTACTTTAAGTTAAACATAGAAAAGTTACTGCGTAGAACAATGGGCATGTTACATTAAGAATATAAAAAAAAAGACCTTAAATAATTTATTTGATATTTATAATTATTTAGAAAGTTAACTTTAATTTTTTTTAAATTAATTACACTAGCACTTGCACCTAAACGAGGTTCAAGGATTATGAAGATAGAAAACTATATGTATGTTAATATGTTAAAGAGTAGGGTTATGTGCATCGATTTGTATGGATGTAATATGCTACAAATTCTAGTTGTATGTGGCTAGATTAAACAATTAATAATAAGTGCTAAATAATGGAATGAAATGAACTTAGACAAATCTAGATTTTTCTTAAAGAAATTAAGTATTATTTAATTTTGAAATATTTGCATACAGATTTAAAACATAAAGCAATGCAAATAAAAAAACAAAGTTGCCCCCAAATTGAGAAAAAACATTGCAATGGAAATAGAATCATCCAAGTGAAAAATTAATATTTATCTAACTTTTACATAATAAGTGAGATTTTGGAGGCTTTCACTTGATATTTTGGAAGCTTTTATCATTAAATACAGCTGGTTTACCATTAAACGGCAACTAAAACTTGTTTTCCAGTTACTTAATAGTGGTTTGCACGTATGAGACTTTTCCAAGCTCAAATCTCACACTATATGTAGCTTATCAGCTAAAAATAATATTAAATCAATTTATAAATAAATTTGTAATATCTAATAAGGATACATATTATCAAGTAATAATTAAAATGTAATATAATCATAAAATAAATATCGAGTTATTTATTTGTCCTATTCTGGCTCTTATCCTTGCATCTGCTTTTCTTTTCCACTTTTCAAATAATGGATTGCTAGTCAAACCACACTGTAGAGCAAAGGCATTCTCACAAACATCACCCAGCTCAATACAAGTGGAAATTTTCATCTATATCTCTACCTGAGCATTTATTAGAAAACTGCTATTGCTTCAAAGTACTATGCTTCACTACAATGAATTTCACTTTTATCTAAATATTGAATTCTTTATTCATCTTATTCTGGCTTTTATACTTGCATTTGCTTTTCTTTTAAACTTTTCAAATAATGGATTGCTAGTCAAACCGCACTGTCGAGCAAACGTATTCTGGGAAACATCACCCAGCACGATAGAAGTGGAAATTTTCATTTAAGCAGATGAGTTTCGCAGGGATGATGAAGAAGAAACCTCTTGGTCTTGCACCTGTATGTCCAATGATCAGTTTTGAAAACATTGTTTGCAAAGTGCCAATAAAATAGAACCACGTAGAGCTAGGGGTTTTAAAACCTTCCTCACTCTAAGTTCACAGCCTTGTCAACACTCAGCTGACATAATTGTCATTTTTCTTGTTTGTGCCCCTTCCATTGACTGGGCCCCTCTGTCTTCTCTATATATGCATTCTCAGTACTTGCTGCAGCAGCTGCTACTCATTCAACCTGGGATCAGCTCAAACCTTTGACAGCAGTCAGTGTAGTAGACTTATTACAATCACTGTGTTGTTTCTTCTTTATTGCCGGCAATCGATTAACAATAAATGCAAAAAACCTAGTGACTTATTATATACTTCAGAATGAAAAATTTGTCTCACCTAAAGATTCTTGTCCAAGTTATCAAAACCACCCTTTCATAAACTAAAAACATGTCAATCTAAATACACAACTTGTAAATTTCAACATGGTTGACTTACATAAATAATTAAAAAATGCTTATCTGAATGCATACTAATGGCTCAGAAAATCCCTTAAAATATTAAGCATCACACAGGTACCTGCAAATATAATGCAGGCAGCTGTAAGACATTTTTTTTCATCATTGCCACAAGCTCATCCAAATCATAAACACACATGGAATTTCAATAACTTCAAGAAAAAATGCAGCAAATGGAGTTTCAGAACTTCAAATAAAACTGCAGACACAATAGACATACTTGTACACGGGCCTTACTAGATTCCTCGACGAAATTGTTAAATGAAATCTTGCAAACATCTACTAGACTTCACCCATTTGCCCTCCTTGGGCACATGCATTACTTGTTACAGCAGCTACCGCTTGATTCACCTAGGTTCAGTCAAAACCTTTGACAGCAGTCACAACAGCAACCTTGTCACACGATCTGCTGTGAACCTTGACAGAAGTCAAGCAGAGCAGCCTCTTAACACAAGTGACAATACATTGATTAACTATAAATGCCAAAAAAGTCATCTCAAATGGAGAATATTTACCAACACACTCTTGTTGTCCAAGTTATCAAAGCCACCCCTTGAGGGCTTCCTTCCAAGTTTGTAGACTGAAATCATGTCAAAATCTACCTACCCTATACAATTTCAACTTCCCTATGACTTAAACAACTCAAACATACTTAATTGCTGGCTCAGAAAATCCCTTAAAAGTTAAAATATAACACATCACACAGGTACCTGCAAGAGCAACTGTAAGACAACATTTTTCATCACTGTCACAAGCTCAAATAAATCATAAATGCACATAGAGCTTTGAGAAAGTTTACAAAAAATTGCAGCATGTTAATTTTGAAACTGTACATAAAATTGCAATCATTGGATATACATGCATACAGACCTTATATTTATAAAAAAATAGCGCCATGTTCTGCATATGCCTACTATCCTTCACTTGTTTTATCTGTGTATACAATCACAATATTTGTTATAGCAGCTGTTACTCATTTGATCTAGGCTCAGTGGATAACCCTTGACAGCAGTTACTGCAGCAACCTTCATATAATCAACCAATGCCCTTGACAGAAGTGACAGCAGTTACCTCAACACAATCAGCCACTGCCTGTGTAATGGCTTACTTTTTGGACATTGGTAAACAATAAATGCCAAATACCCCATGCCCAGCATGGATGAAAATTTCATCTCAGATAGACAATTTTCAACTGTACACTACCCCACCACTCTTGAGAGCTTCCATCAAACTTCCTAAGTTACAAACATATATCAGAATCTAAACACACCTTTTCTTGTGACTTCAATAAACAATACAAACATGTGTATTTAAATGTGTACTAGTGGTTCACAAAATCCATTTAACTATTACTCATCACACAGGCACCTGTAACCAGACTATAGAACAGCTGTAAGACATTTTTTTCCATCATTGCCACAAGCTTAACACAATCATAAATGCATCTGAATTTTTGACAAATTTAACATTAAACATTGCAAATTGCAAACATGTGATATTGAAACACATGGAGACCTCCTTAAATTTCTGAAATGAATAATTGTAAAGTTCTGGGAGCTTCCAACTAGCCTTACATTCATCTTCTCAACTGGCATTTCGCAAAATTAACAGAAAAACATGGCTCAGAAAGTACCTTGGAGAAGCATCATACTGCTACCTGCTGATAGAAACCAGAGCAGCTGTAAGACCGGCCTTTTTTTCATCATAGCCACTTGAAAATTTATTTCTTTAATCTACCATCCATGTATGGTACTGTTGATTACGAAAAATTGGTACCAGACTTCAACAATATAAAAATCAATAAATGCATCAAGCAGAAGAGAAGCATTTCTAAAATAGCCAATCTAGGCGTGAAAGAGGAAGACAGTGGCATTGACAGACTCAATCATGTAAATGTAACTGAGGTAGGCATGTGAATTGACTTGGTCAATTATAACGAAGCTTTGGTAAATCTTGAAAACTTCTTAAATAAGGTAACTGAGTTGGTAAAGAGGTATTGAGAAAGAAAGAAAATGTTCCCACTCGATAGCAGCAAGAGTACATGTAAATAGCCAAACTCAATCATGTAAATGTAACTGAGGTAGGTAGGCACGTGAACTGACTTGATCAATTATAAGGAAGCTTTGGTAAATCTTGATAACTTCTTAAATAGGGGTGACTGAGTTGGGAAAGAGGTATTGAGAAAGAAAGAAAATGTTCCCACTTGATAGCAGCAAGAGTACAACATGCATGTGGTTTTATTCACATCTCTTTTAGTATTTTACTGCACCATCAACAGTGAAGTATATTCATTCAAGGCATTTTATATTTGCTCACATATAAATTTCATCCTATACAACAATAATATATTAATATTTATTTTTAGGGGCTGGATGCATTTAATTGTCTAAAACTTGTGGATTTCTCCTACCATAAACACAGTAATGTAGAACATTGAGTCCACACAAACTGTTAACACGTTGAAACATTGGTCATAACTTATGGTCTATATCACAAGATAGAATCATTTTTTTATTAAAAATCTTCAATATCACCAATGTTAAAGGAGACAAGAAGGAAAAATAAAATCCTGGAGTTGTTTCTCGTTTCAACCTACAGAACAAAATGAAACCTATACTCAACAAATTGCAGTTAATTTTTTGTATTAATAAATTTGATAATATCAGTGTTTCAGTTTTGTAATAGTCTAAGAATTAAAATTTATCCGTCAATCATATATATGATGCATTGAGAAATTATTTTTGAAATTATTTTAATTTAAATGCACATTTATTAATAAAAAGTTGTGTAATACATATTCATAATTGTGTTTCAAATCTGTCAAACATCAAAGGTTAATGATTGATGATTGATGATATGTATATATGAAATAAACCACAATCAATTGATGGTCAGTGCAATCATGAGACTGAGATTTTTTATTTGCTCAATGCCTATATTGTTTTTATTTAGAAATTTGATGCAAAATTGGAAATCATTATACAGGAGACAAACTCTCTGTCAGCACTATGTGTGCACAAAGGGAAAAGCTGCAAAGGATCACCGTCGGTGATAAGGCTTTAGGTTAGAAAAAAATATTTGGTTAGTTACTATGCTAGAATATTAATGTTAAATTGTTTTGTACTTCTCTTATTTTGGAAGTTTCCATGTGCTTTCCTTCTACACTTCTTTCTTCTAGAAACAATTTTGAATTACTTTATAAGACTTGATATGAAATAGATTTAGCATTGCTTTATTGAGGAATCTCTATTGTGTGATTTACTCTTGTGTGCTCATATCAATTATAGCAGAGTTGTGTATCTAGTCTTCTAAAAGGTTTTGATCAACCTTTAACAGATCCCTCATCCTTGGTTGCCATAGCTCTAGCATCTTTGAGTATTTCCTTGGTTGTCCTTCCTAGATCTTCATTTGAAGCCCAAGCATCCTTAAGGGTTTTCACCCTTGCTAGATCTCTATTCTCTTTTTTTCAAGTGTGAGTTCATTTTTGAGGTATTATGAGGGATTTTTAAGGGTTTTAATCACCATCAATAGTTTGATGTGTTTAGCTTGATGAGATCTTCAATTTAAAATTTTCAAAAAAACTGAAATCAAATCTCTGAATCAAAAGTCACACCCTCTAGAAAGTACTTTGGTTCAAAACTCTCCCTTGATAAAGAAAAATTCTCTACTTGCTTTGCCATGGCTACTAAGTGGGATACACAGGGAGAAGAAGCTTTTGAAGAGCCAGTGAACATGAGTACTCTCCAACAAACTTTGTAGTAGCAAGCCAAAATCACATCATGCAAGTTTTGGTCGCAGCAATTCAAACAGTGCTCCAACACACTCTAGCCAATATGCATGTTGGTCAAACCCATGGATTCCAACTCAAAACAAACATTTCCATTACAAACTTTGATGGAAGCTTTGACACTGTGAAGCTAGACTCTTGGTTGTAGCCTTGAGGACTATTTTAAAACTTGACCCAATCTAGCCAACCATAAAAATATCCAAATGGTTGTGTTGGTCTTAGCTCGAGGTTGGTGGCAAAACCATCAAAAAATGATTGCAAAAGGAGAAGAAGAGATCAAATGGTGGGAAGAATTCCAAGCAGCGCTTAAGGAAAGATTTTAACCCCTTGCCTACTAGTCAAACATATTAGCTCAATAGTTGCAACTCAAGCAAACTCAAGGTCAAACGGTTGAACAATATATTGATACCTTCAACAAGCTACAAGTCAAGCTCAATATTTTAGATGCAAAAGAGGTACTTCTTGTTAAATTTATTTTGGGTCTTTCCACCATCCTTTGTAAATTGTCGATTGTGTTTGAAGTTGAATCTTTAGGTAGGGCTTTTAAGCTTTGCAGTGGCTTCAAAAGATAAGTTAGGTCTTTAAAAGGGGATTCAATAGGGTACTACTAAGCCATCTATAAACCCTAGTGGCCAATCAAAATTTCCAAATCAATCTTCTTCTCCTGTTACTAGTACCAAGAAATAATTTTTTACCTATCACAAATGTTGGGATCATTCAACTAAGAAGTGCAAGGTACCACAAAGTAGGAAAGATAAGCAAATTAAAAATCTCCTTCTGGAAGAGTAGCAAAAGAAAATAGAAGATGTGGAGAATCTTCCCATTACATAAGTTGGCAATCCTATAGGGCCTAACCCTGCCCTTGTTCTCATGATTAAGAACTACTCTAAGGCCTCCCAAGAGTCCATATGCAGCAGAGGTACTTCCTGCTAAATTTATTTTGGGTCTTTCCACTACCCTTTGCAAAGTGTCAGTTGTGTTTGAAATTGAATCTTAAGGTAGCCCTATTAAGCTTTGCAATGGTTGCAGAAAATAAATTAGGCCTTATAAAGAGAATTCAATAGGGTACTGCTAAGCCATCTATAAACCCTAGTGGCCTATCAAAATTTCCAACTCAATCTCCACTCATGTTACTAGTACCAAGAAACAATTTTGTACCTATCACAAATGTTGGGGTCATTCAACAATAGAGTGCAGGGAACTATAAAATAGGAATTAAGAGGAAAATCTCCTAGTAGAAGAGTAGCAAAAGAAAATAGAAGATATGGAGTCTACCCATAGTAGAAGTTAGCGATCCTATAGAGCCTATAACCCTACCCTTGTTCTCATGATCAAGAACTACTCTAAGGCCTCTCGATAGTCTATCTTAACTCAAAAACTCCCAAATCAAGAATAAAATGACACTCTTGATCATTGACAATGGAAGCAAAAAGAATCTCATTGGTGAAAAATTGGCAACCACGTCAAATATGATCATCCTCAACCATACATCTGGGTGGGGTACATGAACATGGGCTTTGTAAACTAATTAACAAGTTTGTGCAGTCACACTTGCTATCAGATCATTCCAAAATACAATTGAATGTGATGTAACACCCTTGGATTGCTCAAATCTTCTTCTTGGACACCCATTCCTATATGACCAATTGTAAAGTGTATAAGCCTATGATGGATGGCTAAACACCTACAAGATCCAAAAAGATAGTAAGGTGTATAAGCTAACTTCTACTTCAAGTGTTGAATCACATTTCATTTCAAGAAACTTGTTGTAAAGCAAGTAAACTTAACAAAATACTTGGCATTCTATATCATCCACGAAGCTAAGGAGGATAAGCAAGGTAAGTTGCAAACCCCTACTATGAGAAATTTGGTTGAGAGTTAATCAAATGTTTCTAAAGAGCCAAAAGGGTTGCCACACTATAGATTTGGTTATGGGGTCTTCCTTAACAAAGTTCCAACATATTATCTCTACAAATTGAAAGTGCAAAAATAGAGAAGTAGCTCCATAACTTAAGGAAGAAGAGAAGATACAACTTACCACCTCTCCTTGTGGATCTTTAGCATTTATTATCCCTAAGAAGGAGAAGGCTGAATGGAAGATGTTGGTTGACTATATATCTTTATATAAAATCATCATAAAGAATAGATACACCTTGATCATCTCAAGGGAGCCCAATATTTCACTAAGATGAATCTAACTTCAAGCTATCATCAGGTATGAATGGATCCTACTAATTGCTAGAAAATTGCTTTCAAAACTAAATTTGGGCTTTATGAATGGTTGGTGGTACCCTTTGGGCTCAATAATGCTCCTACAACACTTATATAGCTCATCAATGATATTTTCTAACCTCAATTTGGTCAATTCATCCTTGTGTATTTGGATGATATTCTTGTGTACAGTAGAATTTAGAGGATCACATTTAGCATGTTCACTCTAACAACACAAGTTTCGAGCTAAGATGAAAAGGTCCCTCTTTGGCCGATGTTCTAGCAAATACCTCAATCTTATTATTGATCAAACTAGGGTACTTGCAGACCCTAACAAGGTGAAAGCTCTCAAAAATTGGCCTATTCCTAATTGTGCTACAAATCTAAAGAGTTTCCTAGGCAGAATGAAATACTATAGAAAATTCATCAAGAATTTTTCATATATTGCTCAACCACTTCACCAACTATCCAACCTGAAAAAAGTAATGGGATACAATAGTAGATCAAGGCTTCCAACAACTTAAGGAAGCGCTTTGCTTAGATCTGATACTAGTCCTTCCAAAACTTCAACAACCCTTTGAGATTGAAATTGATACCTCTAAGAGTTGTTCTTAAACATGAGGAAACCATTAAGCCTATCATTCTAAAGAGCTATCACAACCAATATTAATTATAACACCTATGATAAGAGTTTTATGCCTTGGTCTGAGTCTTGGAGCAATGGCAAGACTACATTCTTGGTAAGGAAACAATTCTAAATATTGATCATCAGCCACTTATGTTTTTCAATTTATGCTCCAAGATTCAAGACCAATGCCATTTAAAGTAGGCCTCATTTATTCAATAGCTCCACTTAATCATTCAATATAAAAAGAGCACAACCATTAAAGTTGTTGATTTGTTGAGCCAACCTCCAACCAAACTATTGCATATCCTAGATGTTCGATTTGCTGCATATGAGGATTAAAAATGTTTGTATTCTTATGATGCATCTTTCAAACCGATCAAGCATGATCTACAACATCCTACTATCACCAACTAAACCCCTTTCTTAAACTACACCATTCAAGATGGTTGGTTATATAAGTTGAATTAGTTGTGTGTTCCTACCAATTTTGCCTAATTGATGCTAATTAAAGAGGCCCATTCTTCTTCTTATGGGGGACCCTTTGGCACCACCAAAACTCTCCAATATTTATAGTGATTTTTCTATTGGCCCTCCATGAGAAGGCAAGTGGAAGATTCCATTTGAAGATACTCCCTTCATAGCCAAGCCAAGCCTACTAATTTAAAACTTGGCTATATCAACTATTTCCTATTCCCTTTGGAATGTGGGAGTTTATCTCTATGGATTTTAGAGATGGCCTACCTACTATATTCAAACAACATTATTTTTTTTTGTGGTGGTGTGTCAATTATCAAAAATAGCCACTTTCATCCCTTGCAAGAAAAGCATTGGTGCTCTTAAATTGTTGAATTGTTTTTCTAGTAATCTATGGTGTCATTTTGGTTTGTCTCTTTCTATTATTTCTAATCGTGATTCCAAATTTTTGAACCACTTTTGCAAACCAATTTGGAAGCTTTTGCAATGTTAGCTTTGGTATTCTACAACCTTTCATCCACAAACAAATGGACAAACTAAAGTTGCCAAACAAACTTTAGTTCATTCTCTCTAGATAGACTACAATAAGGAAAAACAATTGGATAGATGTCATCATGTTTTGCAGCATAGCCATAATCATCTTTACTAGCCATTCACCATCTTTACTACCCGTTCTCCTTTTGAGGCATGTTATGGATATCAACCTCTTGGTCCATATGAGATTCTAGTTATTGTTCCTCTAGCTCCTTCATCACACCAACAAAAGGAACAACTCAAACTTTTCATTTTATTTAATACATAGAAAAGATCGTGCATAAGAGCAAGCTACTCTTTAGACTTCTTATGCTAAGTGTAAGGATATCCATCATAAGCATCACATTCCTTCCAACTTCCAAGTCAAGGATAAAGTTTGGCTTTATATAGATACACAAATATTCAAAGGTTAACACCATAATAAGCTCAAATCTATTTGTTATTGACCCTAAACCATTTCTCAACAAATAAGAGTTAATGCCTTCAAATTTGATCTCTCGTCCTAGCTCAAAATTCATGATGTAATCAATGTTAATCAATTGAAGTGGTACAAGTCACCTCATTTGGAAGAAGTTCCACTCTCTCATCCTGAGCATAACATTCCAGATTTTCTGACACCTTTTGATGCAAACACCATTCTTGATGTTTGAACATGCACTACCAAGAGACATACTACCACTATATACTTGGTTGGTTGTAAATTTGTAATAGTACACTTCCAACTCAAGCAAAGCAGGTCTAATAATCTGTTGAGCAGCTTTTCCCCAACCTTAAGAAGAAAGCAGTGACACTTTCCACTAAATAGGGATGAATAGATAGGGCTTTATATTAGAAATAATACCTGATTAGTTAGTATAATAGAGTATTATAATGTTTAGCTGTTTTCTACTTTTCTTATTTTGCAAGCTTCCATGCGCTTTCCTTCTAGACTTTTTCCTTGAAACTTCCTTTTCCTAGAAGCATCTTTGTATTCCTTCACAACAGTTGATCTGAAACAGACTTGGTATTGCTTTGTTAAGAAAATCTCTCATGTGACTTAGTCTTGCATGTTCAATCAGGCATAAAATATAGTGCTTTTCAATAGACAATCATGTATAGATTAAACACTGCATGACTTTAACAGTCCCTATGACCAAAATATAAACTTACAACTGCTCATTTAAATACAAATTTCTTCGAACAATTTTTTTTATAAATTTCCTACCAAGGAGAATGTGTCAATTAAATTCTATTGTAGTGAACTGAACAAGTAAATGTTCTTGTCCTTAGTATCCCTATCCATTCCATAATAGGGCTAAACGTTCCAAGGGTAAAAGAACTAAGTGTTTCAGGGTTAAAACCATAGTTACACAGAGACGCGTCTCCCACCCCTTGGAACGTGTTTCCTGCACCGGAAACCTGTTGGAGACATACTTGCTTGCAAGAGACATCTCGCCAACATTTCCTTAATTTTTCATTTAAGAAACAAACAAAAACCCTAAATTTCGACAAGTTTCCACATGAAAAGAAAAAAATTAATCGACATTTCTGAATTTCAATATGTAATATCAAATATGTAGTATGAACTCTGACACTTTGACATTTGTGTGTTTACACTTTAAATTTAATGTTAAACTTTACTAGTGTTCTTGTTTTGAAAGTTCAATGTCATGATATTTTCAGTTTTAATGTAGCAAATTTAAAAACTCTCAAATTATAGTAAAAAAATGGCATCTCAAAGTACCCCATCTCCTATTTTTCAAAAATAAACATACCGGTCCCGGTACCAGTCTCCCATACCAGTACCGGACTCATGGCAACTATGGTTAAAACTAATTCTTCTATCCAAAATAGAAAATGTACTGTTATTGTTCAAAGTGGTAATAAATGGGAACAAAAGATTTTGATCAAAGTGCTGATAAATATTTTTGAGGGCTTTGAAGAAGTAATAGCCAAAACTTTGCACCCCTACAGCGACCAGCCACTTTCCAGCAATCAAGAACAGCTAGAAACACCTTACCTTCAATTCATTCAGTGTAGGGAAATTTTCAGGTTCTGGCAATGCTTTAGGGTTAAAGTCAAGGTTAAGAATATAGAGTTTTACAGCTTCAGGGATTTTAGATTTTCTATCTCTATATAAGCAAGGTTGGCTAAAATTAAAAAAAAAATCGTTTAGGGTTAGAACGGACAAAATAGGTTCATTTCAAAATAAAGGCAGCGGTGGTTGCGAAGAAGCCTAGAAACTAGTTCAAATAAAGTAAGTGGCTCGCCTTAAAAAGTATACTAAGATAAGAATAAACTATAAAGTGGTCGCCTAAGACAACTGAAAAAACATAGCAGCAAGAATGTGCATTAGCAAATAGTATTCATACAATCCAATATTGATATGTAAACCATATTCTCTACAAGGCCTGGACAATAAGCCTCTGTAAAGCAGCTGATAACTAAAAATATTTAATTAAGTACGTCGGAGCAGGACCACCTTAAGTAAGGGTTGGTCATTGAGTTAAGTAGAGCTGGCCTACAACATTGGCCAACGTTTCCATGTACTCTGAACAACAAAAACCTTAGTTTTGTGAAATGTTCAGTGTTCTTAAAAAAACAATGATATTAAAAAATCGAGTACCTCGTTTGTACGCAGTCCCGGCATTCCGTTTTTCCCAATTTCCCTCGCGCAGAATTTAGGCGTCCCTTAAACCCTAATCTTCTAATTGATTCTGACTTAAGATACTCGACTAGTTTCCTCCAAGGCTAGCCAATAAAAGCAAATTGATAGCTAGGGTTGGTTTGCATCACACTCCAAAAGATTTCCCCCTCTTTTTCTATTACATTTTAAAACCTTAGGGTAAATTGATTAAATAAAGTGAAGTTCATGACAAAATGTTTTAGAAGAGACATGTTTTAATTTGATGTGTGTGCTATGTTTTTTTTTTTTTTATATTGAAAAATGCTGGAATAAAAAATTACAATTTAAATAAATAGCAGTCTGACAAAGGGACTGCAGAAAGTGGTACACCAACAATGAACAACATCACCATACATATCCATTAAGGTCAAAAACACCATCTCAATTGAGATAAACTAGTCAACAATACAAAATTGCCACTATTGATGAAGCCCAGCATAAGAAAGAACACTAACAGTTGCACAGCTGTGAATAGCAGCTAATTTGTAGCCAACAATACAAATAGAAACTACACAGAACAAGGACATTACACCTTAAACTTGAAATTGTTTTGTAGATACTTGCCACCATGAAGATCCCCTGTGTGTAGCTGCAAAAACTGATGTCTAATCTCATCCAAACGTTTATTGATATCGCCATTTTTTAGCCTCATCTTCCACTATGAGCATAAACTGATGAATTGAAACAAAATGTTAGAGTAAAACTTTAAAATATATGTTTTCAAATGCAAAATGTGATTAGAAAACATTGCTAAACATATGATTTTCCATAAATGCAGCAAAATACATTGTCTCATAGAATCAACAACTATATCATTATGAAGATTAACCCGAACAAGTGCCTCTTTCCAACGTAAGGCATGATCAAACATAGCAGGTAACTAACCAAAAATTATGTTCCATTTTACCCTTGCTCTAAAGCAGTCCCAAAAATATATGTTTAATGGTTTCACTCCACTGACAAAAAGGACATTTGGCTGCTTGGATTTTCAAACATTTTATCCTATCCCCTATAGGCAACTTATGATGTAAAACTTTCCAAGTCAGAAGTTGTGCATTGGCCTCTGCCCTAGACTACCAAATTTGTGCACTTAAACTTCTCCATTTCTTTTCCTGAAACTTACAACTCCATTTTATGTTGAGTCTTGGATTTAACTTCATATTCGGGAGAAGCTTAAGGTAAATCTTCTTCAAGGGGAACAAGAAAAAAGGATAATTATCTACCCACCACCAATCCTTAAACACGCTGCACTGTAAGGGTGTGCATATTTTCATAAGGAGCTCCAAAGGAACCAGTGATTTGACAAAGGCCATGAAGCTTTTATACCTATTGTTTAGACTAAATACATTCATAATATCTTGCCAATTGGCCCAATCTAGAGAATCAAAATTCCATATATCATTAAATTGTGGCACTCCTTTCTTGAAAAAATACAACACTTGTTTAGGAAAAGTGACAGTAAGTGGTTTCCCATGATACTGGACAAGTTTATTCCACCAAATAGAGGACGTAGCAAAACTG
Source organism: Sequoia sempervirens (assembly GCA_007258455.2). Taxonomy (NCBI): domain Eukaryota; kingdom Viridiplantae; phylum Streptophyta; class Pinopsida; order Cupressales; family Cupressaceae; genus Sequoia; species Sequoia sempervirens. The sequence goes on from VDFB02000007.1 coordinate 65,137,105, forward strand.
AAACCATGTTGTAAGGAATCCCTTTTCCAATTTAGTAACAATGTTGATAAGATAATAACTTTATAATAATCTTGAAATTTGTCAATTTTTTGGTTTATTTTATTAACCCTAGAAAACCCTTTGAGAAATAAACCAAGGAAAAATAGCACTTATTGTATTAACTCAACTATTCACTATAGAATAAGATATTTGTTGCTTATAGTTAACTATAATCAATGTGCGATTATTTATAGACACATCACTATAGGAAACTGCTAAGCGATATTACGGTACAATTGGTATAAAAGTATGGAGCCAAAAAAATCCTAAAAGGGATGTAAAACTTGTCAAGTATATAACACATACCCAACAAAAATTGTTCACATTGTGTTGGCTGTGCCAGATTAAAAGCTTAGCGTTTAATTGAACATGTTGTGAATCTTTTGAGCGGTGTTGCACTTGGTGTCAGAATGTTGTTTTGGCATCCTAGGAGGTAGTACTAATTTTATATCCTAAGCCATTCATGGCATCATACAAAACCTTCTTCTCAACACCTTTAGGCATCTCATGAAAAGTGTAAACTACGCAATAGATAGTTAAGCAACTGAATTACTAGAATAAATAACAGAACTAACCATGCCAATCATTGCAATTTGTAGTTGCATGGTTTAAAAATTTACCATTTTGTATTTTACTGTTTCTGTCAATTATCCAGGTCATGCAAGGCTTACTTTTAGAATTGAAGGTTGATAGAGGCATGAAAGAAAGACATTGTTTATGACTGTACAGTGGAAGAAGACAGAGGTACAATGTGCAGGTAAATTGAGAGTAGAAGAGGTTTGATCAAATTGTTAGTATATCAATTGGTAGTTATATATTTGAAAATACATATAGATAAAGAATAACAATAGTTCAATGAGATTTGGATAATGTATACCACCATTAGTTATGACCCAAATTCTTCAACTATCTGCATCATTAAGCACAATGAAATGAAGAATTGATACAATCTACCAAGCTTACATTGCTAAGAGCTAGGTAGTGCATAAGGATGTTGTAAAACTTAGGACTTGTTAGAACTTGGAAACATAGAGCAATTAATTTCACTAGGCAGACAAGCAATCTTCAATCCCTTGCATTCAGAATGGAAGACCAATTCATCTCTGCCAAAGCTAGTGATAGTATTGATGTTCAAACAACATCCTGCATTTGATAGCAGAGTAGAGTACTTTTTATTCAGAAATTTCCAAGAATAGAATTGAATGGTGCACCATTACCTATAGTGCATCCACAATGTTGGATAAACAGTTTAAATTTTTTAGAACTTCAATGCAGTAAAGGTGGCTTACTTGTCATCATGTACATGAACTCCCCATCCATAATCATGAAATGTAACACAGGTAGGATTTGCATCCAAAATAAAAATTCATCTAAGAAGTCTTGAATGAAAAAAAAAGCATTTGCCATGTTGCTTCATTGCATGTATGAAAATGTACAAAACATATGAGAAAGACTTGAAGATGATGAGACATCTAATGGTGCATTGTACAATAGCTTCAATGTACAAGTAAGATAATGCCCAATTTATTCCAAGTTTGTTCATCACGTTAAAAACTGAAGGAGTTAAATTAAAAATGTGTGTGTACATACATACGTAAATTGTATATACATATACAGTTATACTTGAGTGCAAATATGCAAATAGATACATACATGTGTGGTAAACACATGTGCACACATAAAATTTAAGTTTACAGAGATCTTGTAAATTCTAGAGGACCAGTCACCAATACAAGTGAAGGCTATTTGTGGCCAATTTGTTTATTTTATAACATATTTTTCATATATATATATAAGTGCCAATTTATTTAATCGAGCACAAATCAAGCTTAGTATTATTCAAACTTACATGTCCTACTAATTGCTTCAGCTCCATTTGCTTATACACAGAAGAGTGAAACGTTACATGCTTTTCACTATGAATAGCATACAAATCTACAAAATAAATAGTAAATTTTACTACTTTTAGATTGGATATGTAGAAATTTGAATAATTTATATACAAGGAAAAAGTGTAAGTTTCTTTGATCCCAAAATGGTTCACTTAGTAAGCCGTGAATAAAATATTGTTGGAAGAAAAGAAGCCACAATAGAAAGTAAAAGGGGGTGGGTTTGTTGCTCATTGGTAAAGTACCCCATCTTTTGAGTCCTAATTAACTAGTCTATTGAAAATAACACTATATCATTAAAAAAAAAAGAGGTTCAAACAATTAGATCCCAAATTAAAGAAGTGTAGCTTTATGAAGAGTTGCAGATATAACAAACTCTCCAATTGCTACGAGGAGTCCAGAATGCTAATTAAAAAAGAGATGCAAAAACAATAAGCCCTCACGATTTCTAAGAGGAGTTCAACAAGTTACCTCAAGAGAGCCTGGAGTAGAACTAGGATGCTTAGAGGACAAGTGGTTCAGCTTCTAAGTTTCCTGCTCCTACTACTACTTTGTTCCTAGTTTTTCTGACGAGTTTGTTTGTGTCATGTAGATTAAATCTCCACATATTTTTGTCAGGTAATAGAAAATTATTAATCAAAAGCAAAGCTTTGCAATTTAATGTTGTGAAATTAAATGTAGAACTCACAAAATTTTGAAGGAGACGAAGTTTCGTATGTTGTTTGGAAGCTTTCCGGTCAAGTCTTTGTTGGAGAAGTCTGGAAAGTACAACTTTATGCATGTTTTTTAGAAATAAAAAGGAAGTATCTTAGTTGCTGTTATTGAAAAAATTAAGTCAAAGGTGAACTGGAAAGATAATAATGATGTATAGGAAGTCAAAAATACAAAAAAATCTGATGAGCCAAATAGCCTCATGATTAGATTAGAATTTTCTGTTGAAATAAAAGACCATCAAAATGGTTCTATTTCAAAAAGGAAATCAGAAGTAAAAAATGTTGGTGTGTGGTGTGTTCCTAATTGCATTTCATTTTCAACAAATGTTGGGGATGCTTCTAGTCAGTTAATTTTAGAGTTTCTGAGTGTTTCCACACTTTAAGAAGCAAGTTTGGTTAGAGCCCTATTAATTTTAGTTGAAGAAAACAAGACCGAAAAGGTCTGTAAAAATGATAGTTTTTATTGATGTAGTATCAACCCTCATTCAGTTGAATCTGAGGTAAGAAAAGATGAGAAAATTATCTTGTAAACTTCATCTTTTATAATTCAAAGTTGTAATGTTAGAGAATCATATCAAGCACATAAATGCACACTCCTTGAGGATATATCTAGCACTAAATAATATATGCTAGTCACACTTTGTTATCAGAAATCTATATGCTGAAAATTAGCACTATATTTGACAATAATACTTATAAAATTCTTAAAGATAATTTATACACATATTAACCTACCTCAGACCATAAATCCAATGATCACAATTTAGACAACAATTGAGGAAGTCATTATTCAAGTGAAATCTCACATATATTACCTGTCCGCCAAATGAAAAAAGTAAATGATAAAGCTAGCATGCAATAAATACAAAATCTTTGCTATACCTTAGTATCACATCTCTACAACATTGTAAAACAAAAATTACTGCCAAACACAACAAAGAACAAAATTATGAAATATAACAATTCTTGAAATTATTCCATGATTAATTGGACTCAACTAATTTCTTGTAAATGTACCAAATTCAAACACAACAAAATGACTTATTTACATATACAAAATTTGTAGTCCAGTATGGTTGATTGTTTATGAAAGTGCAATTTTTGGAAACAATAAGACAGTCATTGTTGAACAATTTTTACAATGAAATTGTTAACAAATAGTGTAAAAGTTCCTTGCAATTGGAATATGCGTAACAAAAACACTATAGGAAAAATGTCATCTTTATATTGCTCATATGAGATTTCTTGAAGCTTTGGAAAACTTTGTTTAAGGAGGTATCCATTTAAGCAACAATCAATGTTTTCTTCTTTCCTATATAATGTGCAAGCCAAATTGTGATGGTAGGAAAGTTGGGTGATTCTTTTGCAATATGTGCAATTGGCAGATCCTTTTTCAAGAGACTTGTCAAGTAGCATGGAGCAATTACATGTGCTACAACAAGCTTTGAAGGGGGGCAAGTGGACATTCTTTGGCTTGAGTATCCCAAGTACCTGTGAACAAAAATAACTTGTTATGTATTTTGTAGGGAACTAAAATAATTTAATAAATGTGTTGCATAAATGTAAAAATAAAATTATTATTTTTTGTGCTCTTGCCTAAATGTTAGATTTTGCAAGAGTTTGCAACTGTGCTCTTGTACATGCATCATTGAGCTCCTCCAAAAATGTTGATTGTGTTGTGTGCATTGCATTTGAGCCTTGTGGACCATTTCTAACTACATTTTTGAAAAGGAGCAGTGGCATGTCTATTTTTGAAAACATTTTTTGTAAAAATGCACATAAATTTGTGTTGGCAGTTGGGATAACAACCTACAAAAGAAAATTGTTAATGAATTTAAGTAAATAAGTAAAGTTGAATATGAAAATAAAACATAGATGGTTAGATATATACAGTTGCCATGTCTTCTTGGAGATCTCCATCTTTGACATGGACTTTGAACTGGATTTTGTTCAAATGATAAGATGTCCCTATTGCTCCAAATGAACCAACAAAATAGTTGTAGTCTACTTGTATTAGTTGGGAGATAGTGACGTCTGGAGTTAATCTACATTCTTTGCAAACAATTGGCACACTTTCTACTATGCTTCTACTGGTTAAGGCAAGGCAACAATCTACATCGCCTCTTTCATATTGAGTTTTAGTCTTGATTAAAAAGTTGGTGATGCAAATACTAGACCCAACAAACATACAAGGCAAGAATGTATTTATCAGATTGTTGCTAATTTTTACAGTAATAGTCATTTGACCATTGCAATCTACAAGATCTATATGTACTATTTTTGCCTTTTTTCAGGTATTGGTGTAGTTGGTAGAAGTAGGACCATAAACAACAAGGACATCTCCTTCAAATATCGAACCAATTCGTTATGTGCAAAGCTCCAATATTGTACTTGGTTTTGGCTTTGTTGAAATGAGGCTATAAAAATGAATTGTCTAGTTAATTATGTATTCTAAACATGCATTATAATTGTGAACCTTGAAGATTAGAAAATGTTCGTTATTCTCAATTGAGCGAATATAAATTAAAGATTTTTTACTATGTATGTTGGTGTTTGTAAAAATCTATGGAAAATGTACAATCATATACATAGCTTTTTTCTAAATTTGGTATGAAAGAAGACTATTAAAAATTAATACCTTGTTTGTGGCTTTGAGTAGTCATTCTGGTAGGAGATGCGCCATTTAGTTCAATGCTTTCCAAATGGCTATAGTAGGAAATGAAATTGTTAGTCATGAAATTTCTAGATATTACTATTTAACAAATTATTAATTTGAAAGAATTGACAATTCTCACCATTTTTTTATGTATTCTTATGTAGTTACAGAAAATGCATGCTATTCTCAATTGTGTGAATATAAATTAAAGTTTTTTCACTATGTATGTTGGTGTTTGTAGAAATCTATGGAAAATGTACAAGTATATACATAGCTTATTAACAAAAATTGGTAAAAAAGAAGACTATTAAAAATTAATACCTTTCTTTGCTACTTTGAATGGTCATTCTCATAGGAGAAGTGCTATTTAGTTCAATGTTTTCCAAACGGCTGTAGCAAGAAATGCAATTCTTCGTCATGTAATTTGTGGAAAGTAGTATTTAACTTTTAACTAATTTGGAAGGAATGACATGTCTAACCATTTTGTTATGCATTCTTTTTCAAGTACAGAGAAAGATTCATCAAGGTCTTCTTCACTGTTTTCCATGTTTTTGAAAAAAATGCAAAATACATTTTTTTTTACTTGTATAGTAATCTATTATTAAAATAGTGTTTTCCTATTACATTTAGATATATTTCTTATATATTTGGAGATTGTTTTGTAATTGATTTTTGGCTAGTATAAATACCCTTTTTCCCATGTAATATTGGCTGTATGGATAGTTGTTGGTGGAGTGTTGTTAATTTTAATCATGTCCAATTGCCTTTGACAAGACAAATGTGTTAGTGAACTATGGTTTTTCAAGAGGATATTTTATTAAAGAAAATAAATTATGTATGCTGTCCATGTAATTTACTCTTTATTTGTGCCTTGGTGTGCTTTTGAAGGTACTGAAGTAGATACTTTGTTTTTCCCAGTATTCATGATGTCAAGTCACCTGCAAAATAATATTTCTATTATTTTTCATTATATGAATTATGATCTGTAGAATAGTATAACTAATTAGTTTAAGTACTATTTTTTGAGTAAGAATTAGTGTATGTAGAGAATAAATTATTTTGTCATATAAATTTGTTTTACATGATTACCTTTTCCAAGATGCAGAGCATGGCTAGACGATGTTGGCAACATGAAATTGAAGAGTGTCATGATCTGTCCAATATGATTCGAATCTTTGAATTTTCGTTGTATTTGCATAATTGTTTGTCCACACATGATCAATAATGGTCCTTGACAAAAGTTTTGTATTTCCCTGTAACAAGTGCAAGTTGTGTATTTGCATGTTCTCTTTAAGCATTTCTAATTTTTTTGAGGAGTTTGAAATGTCAATGTTGAAGTCACATGCAATGTAAATAAGGCTTCCAATAGAAGCATTTGTCATTACTTTGTTAACAATTTTTATAATATTTGTAAGTTCAACATCAACATCAACATCAATGTTGTTGGTTTGGCATAGATATTACAAATATAAAGGCTTTGTTTAGTAAATATCAGTGTACTCAATATTGCCTCAACATTATCTTCTATAAGTGGAATTGCATTTGATATTTGTATATGCTTATTTGTGTAGGTCATTATTCCATGTATATGGTATGTTGCAGAGCAATTATATTCTGGCAATGCATCATTTGTTATCAGTGTTTCCAAACATGTCTCTTGCATACAAATAATTTCCGATGACATTAAATCTTTGTCATGTACAACATCTTGTTTGTGTGGCTAGAAATGACGAGTGTTTAATGTAGATATGGTAATACATGAAGTTTGAGTTTTGTAATGTATGTCATTTTGAAGAGTCCACTTAGCTACTATTTTTAACTGTGCCATTTCATCTATGATTTATGCTTTTACTTTAAAGATTTTTGTTGTTAGAGGGCTTAACACAAATAATGTTTCAATTGTTGATGTGTGGGAAAGAGTTGTGTAAGTTAACCCATGTTGGTGTACACCTAATGGTTCAAATGCAAGGCCATGCATTGTAAGCCCTTGTGATCTATGTATTGTTCGAGCACATGCTAATTGTATTGGAAATTAATTTCTAACAATATTCTTATGTTGAGCAGTTAGTTTTAGGATTGGTTTGGCAACTCAGAGTATTGGTACCCATCCATTGTTAATAGATGTTTGGTTTAAATGTGATATTTTTATAGCTTGAGCGTTTCCTATACGATGATCATTGAATACAATTCATATAACATCCATGTCAATATGTTGTGTATATTTTTTCAATATTCCTGTTATGCCTTACATAACCACCCCATTTTTTATTTTTTTTTGGAACAAAATGGGTCCCCCTTCTTTTTGTTTTTGTCCTTGGTGTTTTGTTTGGGTCTTAGGAGTTGTTCGTTTTTCTCCTAAGTCTTTCTTTCTTTTGGTCTGTCAGAAGCAGATTCGAAATAGAAAATGGACTTAGAACTTTTTGTAAGGTTCCAAGTCTGGATTCAATCCTGATTCCAGTTCTTCCTTTCTTCCTTGTTCTTTTTCATTATTTTTTGGTTGGTCTTGCACTCTTGGGTCCATTTCTCCCTTGAGTCGTTTCTTGTTTTCCTTGTGTTTTGTTTTTGCCCGAGCGGAAGCGGTACCGGGGATGGAAGTGAACTTGGAACTTTATAAATTTCCAAATTCAGTTTCTGTTCTGATCCCGATTCTGCCCGTTTGCTTTGTGTTGTCATTTTTTGTTGGTGTTTGGGTCAGGACCGATTTTCATTTCAATCTTGCTTCTCATCATTTATGTTGTTGGTGTCTTGGTTTTTTCTCCTTTGTCAAGAGTGGAACTAGAATCGAAACCAAACTTGGAACTTTGCAAAAGTTCCAGTGCCGGTTTTGGTCTCGATTCTTCCCCCATCTTCTTTTGTTGTTTATCCTTGTCGTAGGACCGGAATCGGGTGCGGAGTTGGGTAAGAGACTCGTTAAAGGTTTCTCGTTCTGTTTCGGATCTGGTTCCATGTCCACCCTACCTTTCATTTTCACTTGAGTTGACTGTTAATTTTACATTGTTTGCTCTACCCCTAACTGACCGCATTTATGGCATTAATAGCAGTCTCCTCACACACTCGAAAGGATTTTTTAAACCTTAATCAAGGTTAACTAGCTCATTATCATTATTGTCTAAGTCATTTTAGCAAACCAAAGCCAAGGTAATTGCGAGAGCAACACGATTTGATTGTGGAGGCACGTGGTGGGCAAATTCTTATCCGATTTCAACCTCTGTTGTTGGAATTTTGAGGTAGGGTCTTTTCCTGCTATTTTCCCATTTGCTTTGTTGCTTTGTTTTCGTGTTCTTGCTTGTCGTGTTCTTGTGTGTTCACGGGATTCTATTTTCTGTGAATCTTCACTTGTTCTTTTGTGTCTTTTTGGTTTTGTCTTGTCTTTTTTTGTTTTTCCATTTTTGTTTTTCTCTTTATGTTTCTTTGCTTTTCGTTTTGTTGTCGCTTTAGTGGTAGGTCCATTTGTCATTTCCTAGTTTCTAATTATGGTTTCATTTTGTGGGGTCCTCTATGTGTTAAATGCGTTGGGATTTATTCAGAGACCCCTCTAATCGTTCTTTTGTGTCGATTCTGTGATTTCCATGTTGGGTTTGTGATGCTCTAATTTTTTGAGTCGACGTGTCATGCAAACTAGGGTTTGCTTGATGACCTTTACAAGTATCCAACCCTAGGGTTAAAATTGGTCTTTATGTGGTTAAGGGGTGAGGTTAAGCCCCTTTATTTGGATTTCCTTATAATCCCATGCGACTCTGGACCTTAAGTTCATGTGACAAGCTCTTCAAGAAATTGCTTCGTTTAGGTAGTAAACTGGCAGAAGCGGACTCAGGTTTGAACTCGTCCCGTAGGTATTTACATTTTGGGGTTAACTCCCAAAATGATCCCGCTTCTGAGTATTGTTGACTTTGGTCTTCACACTCGCACTTTGGTAGAATCATAACCAGAGTGGAGTTCAAACTTGGAACAATTGATTGGTTTTGAGTTTCGTTTTCATTCTGATCCCGATTCTAGTTTGGTTATGGTCCCGAACCCGCTTTGTGTTAAAATGGTTTTCTGTGTCTTATTCTTCTGTGATTCTGCTTCCTATGAATATGAAACTGATTGAGTATGAAAGTTGTCTTGAGACATTAGAGGATGGTATTAGATGATGTATCAATTTTCATGCTTTTTGTTCATCTAATACAGGGTTTTATTGCAGAAGTAAGTGATTTCTAGAGCATTGGAGGAGGCTTCTCAAAGGAGTCAACCTACAGAAATTTCAAGGCAAGGAGCCAAACCTAAAAGGATAAAGGTGGAGCAGCTCCCTTACACCCTGAGATACAAACATAGGGAAGCTACTCTCACAGCTAGCAAGGTGGATTCTAATTGGATAAACATCACTGATACCAACTTAGGCCCATTCAGTTACAAGGAGTTGCTCTTGGAAACATTTAGTGAGGATGTAATAGGGAGGATGGAGAGAATTTTCCAATCTGGATTGGCACATGTTGCCCTCTTCCCCCTATCAGTCTAGTGTCTTGAATTAATACTCACTGTAGTTGGAGCCTACAACCTTTCCACTAGGCAATGTGTGGACTTGCAAGAAAATGTCATTATTAACCTTACACCACAAATGATCAGATTCATGTTCAATGCACCTACCCCACGAAGCCCTAGGCAACTCAATGAGGTAGAAGCCCTCAAATTATATAGTGGCAGGAAGGAAACTAGCAGAACTCATATGAACAAGAATTGGATGAGAGTTGAGAAAAAGTCTCTGGCTAAGCTTCCTGACCAACCTAAAAGGGAAAACTTCTACAAGGAGATTACAGATATAATAATGATGCTCTCTAGACTATTTGGGAAGAGAGATGCCTTCCAGTTCAAATAATGGATTTTCCTTTCATCCAAACCATCCTAGATGGCAAGCAACAATTTGATTGGCCTATGATCATGTCAAAATGCATACACAATCAAATCCTTAGAGTAAGAGAAACCAAGAGTTTCTTCCTGACCTCTTATGTAATATATGCAATAGCCAGAAGGGGTATCTTTCTGGGGTTGAATGGAGTGGGTATATTGGGAGACGCCCAAGGACAAAAAAGTGTATGGGATCATTATGATCAGATCACCTTGCAGACCTTAGTGTCACACTACAAGAGGGTTAATGATGCATTTTTGTGTGTCATCATTAACCAGCTAATAGGAGATGCTGGTTATAGAATGAGCAAAGAGGCCATGGCCTTTATTGCAGAATGGGGACATTGGTATATCCAATACCCCAAATGTACCTATTTCAGGCTAGCTAGTTTTGATGGACACCCCCAATTATTTCCCAGGTGTTGTAGCAACAGGATTGTCTTGATGGAATTCATCTATCAAGCTTTGAGGGTCAATTTCAAATTTGGTACCAAGCACAAGGCCGATTGTCACAAATTCACCATGAAGTTGGGTGAATATAGCTATGCACACAATGTGGCAGCCAAAGCAATATGTGAAGAGTTGATTTATTTAAAATTGGGTTTATACACTTCTAGGAAGCATTTTGATTCCAAACACAAGATGGGGGCCTTGCTTCCCACTGTTTTTGACAAACACTTTAATCTGTTGGAGGACTTTTGGATATAATTACAAGATGAATATGATCTCAGAAGGAGAAACTATGAAAGACTACCTATCCCACTCATGGTTGAGTATGGGATAAAAGAGGACATTCCAAAGACCTTGTTGGATGATGGGATAACTTTGGATCCCCAATATGATGCTAATAAGGTAGGCACCAAGGACCTAGATCCAATAGATTGGAATGCAAAGGAGTCCATAGATATAAAACAAATTGCAAGGCTAGTATTGGATAGGAGGATCCAATGGGTTGTTATGAGAATTAAGGAGCCAGAGGCTCAAAATTCCAAGAAGAGAAAGGATGTAAGCACCACTCAAGGCTATAAGAGAACAAAAAGAAGAATGGCTCCTAAGGAGCCCTTAGAGTTTTTTCTTCCTAATTCTAGAGAGGATATTTAAATCCCTACTCAGGATCTTCCTAAAGCACATGGAGAAGAGGCCACAATAGAACCTGGTGCCTCAACATCTATTGCAGGGGAAGCGTTAACTCAACCTCTTATCACATAGCATCCAAGTGGAGATATGCCTATGGGAACCCTTCAAAAAGAAGTTGAATCTCTGAAGGAGAAGAAGCCTGAGGTGGAAATTCATGACATTGAGATAGATTCTTATGCTACCCCATCTGATAGGGATACCCATGTGGTTGCATCTATTGATGAAACCGGGGATGTAGGGACTAAACATGTTTTGACTGAAGAAGACCAATGGAAGTTGTTTGAGGACACCAAAAGGGAAGTGAATGCCAAAGCACAAGCTGAGGCACTGGCTAAACAAAAGGAGATTGATGCAAAGGCACAATCTGATGCATTAATGAAACAACAAGAATTGGAGGCTCAAGCTAAGGTTGATGAATTGGCTAAGCAGCAGGAACAAAGAGAGCAAGAGATCAAAATTAAAGAGGAAAGAGACAAATTGGCTATGCTACAGAAGATTCATGATCTTGAGGAAGAAAAAGTTGCTCAAAGAAGAGAAAAAGAAGCTCTTGAGGCTAAATTCAAGGCTGTTGAGGAGGCCCACAGAAAGAAAGAAGAGAAAGAATGGCTGGAGAGAGAAAAGGACGTAGAAGAGTTTGCTCTATATGAGAAGAAATCTAAAGAGCCATGGGACTATGTCAAGGAACTAGAAAAGAAGAGGGACCAGATGTATGAGGAGAGGAAGTTGGAAGAAGAGCGCTTGAAGAAGGAACAAGAAGCTAAAAGGTTACAAGAGAAAAAAGATAAGGAAGAGGCTAAGAAACTTGCAGAAGAAGAAGCACAAAGGGAAGAACAGAATGTACAAGAGGTTGATTCTCAACCTAGGAACACTATATTGCAACCTTTATCTTTTGCCACTGCTGCCTTTTCTTCAACACAAGTGGTCTCTACTCTAGCTGATCCTATATGGTTGAAGCTTGACTTAGAGAAGAAACAGATAGTTCAACCTCAACCTCTCAATTGGGATGAGATGATGAAGGAAATAGAGAAGGAAAGACCCAAAAAGAAGGCTAGATTTCTTCATTCCACCAAGCTCACGGATGTAGGAGAAATTGTTGTTGATTGTGCAATTCCAGAGGTGGATAAGGATAAGGATGATATGCAAGTAACTGGTTACCAATTGGGTGTTGTGAATTTGGGGAGACCTACAAGGAACCAACAGATGAATTTAATTGATATTGTAGCTTCCTCCACCAAATACATAATGATTAAAGATGAGCTTAAGGCCCAATTGGATCAGTTACACAAGTTCCTGAAGGATGTATCCACTCTAGTTTCTCAACAAGCTACTACTCTGGAAACCCCAGTCCTACTAAGTAAAAAGGAAGTTGATGACTTGGTACAACTGAGGAGTAAGGTGGGGATGCTTGACAGATGGATTGATAAGCTGAATCAAGAGGTTGGTGAAGTACTGACTAATAGTTTTAAAGTTCATAAAGGAGCACTTGAGTTGGTAGAGGGGATGAGTCAGCATGCTGAAGACCTAGAAAAGAAAGACGAGGAATACAGAGAATATGTCAAGAAATTGAAGGACATCAACAAAGTGCCCAAGTCAACTCTCCTGGAGCATTCAATTATTGAAGAGGACAATGCTGATTTTATTTATAAGACCTTAAATATAATTCGGTTTAGATCCAAGTTCATCTATGAGCATAAGAATGAAGTTCAAGAAGCTAGTAAAGACTTGAATGAACAAATTGATGAATTGGAGGCAGTGGTTGCTATCCTTGTCAATCTGGACATCCTGGTGAAAGAAGGTCTTCCTCTAGATAAGTTGAAGGAAAAGTGGAGCAGTAGATTTAAGGAGGTAATGCAAAAGGAATATGATGGAGAAGACTTGTTGTTGGATAGGCTCATGGATATCAAGGAAGGGGTGAAAGCTGCTATGAGGGAATTAATCAAATTGAAGGATATGTAAGAATTCACTTTAGCAGAATTGAAGAGGATCAAATTTGAGGATAATTGGTTAGATGGGCTTGATTTGGATATCCTTCAACAAATATTTTCTAGTTATGATGAGTATCTCCTTGATCAAGCAACACAGGAGTGAGTTGGCAGTAAAATACTCTCCTCTTGACACAACATCCTTTCCTCTTCTATTTTGTAGGATTTTGACACAATTTGGACTTGGGCTCTCTTCCACTAGTTCCACCTTTTCTCTTAGGCGTCAGAATTTTGTACAACAAAGCAATCAACCTTATAACTAAAGATCAGCAGTCTAGTTCCTTCATGCAGTCCCAATTCATTAATTTGTGGATCTGAGTTTCTAGTTGAGAGAAACTTATGCATGGCAGTATATATGTAATTTTAGGCTCCATTTTGTAAAGGTTGACTCATTGAAGAAAGATTAACCACCTGATAATAGAAGATAGGAATCATAGTATTAGAATTTCATGAATTGTTAGCAGATACTTTGAAAGTTTAGTTGAACTTGGATACATTTTACAGTTTTTATACAGTTTAGATGTTGTTAAGTTTGGACCTCTTTGATAAGATTAATGAATCATAATCTATTTGTATGCCAATGAGTTGTTGTGCCTAAATGTTTTCTATTTGATGCAAATCAATAGAGGAAACCAGAGTCAATATTATCTCATTGAATTATCTATGAATGAAATTGATGTTATGTCTATTTGATATGTGTTTTAATGATGAGTGAATGATTTGTTTTGAATCTTAAAGTAAAGGTTTCAGTGAATGATTGTGATCATTGAATTAGCACTATGAATGTATGCAGTGGTGTAGATTATTCTATGGATTGAATTATGTTGTAGTTTTGGTTGGATAAAGAAATAGTCATTGTTAAAGTGCATGTCTAGATATTAAGAAGTTTTGTTCATATTCTACTGTTTTAAAGCTCTGATCTATCTTTTTACATTTATTTAAACCCCCCCAAATGTAGGTTAATTGATCTAATGCAGTCTTGTTCCTTATTACCAACAAAGGCCCCTTGAACATTATAGTTACACTGACCATTGAGCAATATCAACACAATTGAGAACCAACTACCAGGACCTTGGGAGTTAGATTACTATATGTTATCTTTCTTTTTCAGGAGAAATAGAATAGAGATATTCTGTTTAATGTTGTTGTGTTGTTTTGACCATCAATAGATCTGGCAGTAGACGGAGGGCCTAAGGAGCAAACTAGATCGAATTGGGTCATTCTCACCAAATAGGTAGGAAAGAGTTCTGAGATCTTCTCAGAATCCGGAACCATTGGTTGAATTCCAAACCCATGTCAAGTACAAACCCCAAGACCATAGGGTTTTGATCCTACCATTGTCACCACCACTTACTCCACTTGGCTTTCCACCAAATCCACCTATTCCACCACTAGTTCAACTAGTACCACCACCATGACCCATGGATTTCTTTGTGAATAACCCCTCTCCATTAGGGACTATCCCTAGCGGTATACATGATCTGCCCAAGAATCTAGACATATTTTGTCCCAAGTATATGCATGGAGAATCAAGAAGTGTTGAAGAGCACAGACAAGCATTTAAGGATGCCTGTAATCGTGCCCAGGTAGCCCATCATGATGTTGTGTGTAGGTTGTTCCCCTATTCTTTGAGTGACATGGCTTACAACTGGTATTTAAATCTACCCCAAGGGTCTATTATGAGTTGGAAAAACTTGGAAAATGCTTTTATTAATCAATTTCGGGTCTATGTAGACCCTGCCATTTTATATCACCAGTTTGCAACCATAAGAAAGGAACCTCATGAACCATTGCCACTATTCATCACAAGGTTCTAGAGAATGTACCGAAGGTTATAGGATCCTTACTTGGTGGCTGAGAATATCACCATCTTGGCATATTTAAGGGCTACAGATCCTTTGATTGTCCTATTCTTGCAGAGGACGTATAATGCTAATGAAATTGATTCTTTGTCTAAAGTTTATCACCTAGCCATCAAATTGCAACAATAGATAAGTTTACAAATGGGGAGTCTAGGAGGAGCTCTTCCTCCCATAGGATATCAGATGCCTAATCCCACTCCTCTGTTCAATACGGTCCCAAGGATGTGTTATTCCCAATATGGACCCATGTCTGAGTTACAAGCCCCACCTCCCTTACCATTCTTCACTAATGGTGCTCAAGACTCCTCCTAGCAATCACAAAACTACCATAATCAAGCTAGAGGGTCAAACCTTGTTAATCAGCCATTTGTGGTGAAAACTGGAGAAAGTGAATGAATGGTCCAATTGACCAATGAGATGGAAACCCTCAAGAAGAATCTATCTCAAATGTCTAATGATATGGACTAACTTAGACATAACCCCCCTTAGAACCAAAACCAAAGTTATCAAAATTAGGGATGGTATAACAATCAGGGTAGTTACCCTAACTCAAATTCTATCCAGAACACCAATAGGAACTTCCAAAACCAAAATTCCTCTAACCAGAATTAGCAAAATCAGAATAGGGGATATAATCAGAGGTCTAACAACAATAGACCATGGAATACTAGGCCAAATAATGGGGGAGTTTCCCATAATTATCAGGCGGGTGATGAAAAGCCACACACTGCAAATGTGGCAGATCTCAACTTTATGATGAATTGGTGTAGGTTGCACGATACTACAACTCATTCTAAGGTTAACTACCCAAAAATAGAAAAAAATGGTCAAAATTGCACACGTTGATGCTCCATTATAAGGTGCATCCAAAAAATCTGGTGGATCAATAGATACTGCCATGGCCTATGACATCTTCGATGAGGAACTTCCATTTCCTAGCCAGGAAGAGAATGAAATAGTGGAAGGCGTATACGATGCCCAGGCCTTCCAAACCAAGGGAGGTCATTTCTTAAGAAATCAGAATAAGGGCCCATTTACTACATCTGCCCCTCCTAATAACATGGTCCCACCAAATCAGAATGCAGATAATAACCCACCACCACCAAAGGGGCCATCCAAATCTCAAAATAAAGGTAACCCACCTGCTTTTCCTAAGTATCAATTAAGGAATGATTCAGAGTTTGATTTCATTGTAGAGATGTAGAGACAAAAGACCTCATTGTCTTTCTTTGACATCATGAAGTGGTGCCCGACCCAATGAGAAATTGTGTTGAAGGCCCTGGAGGAAGTAGATCGATCAAAAGGTAAAGATAAGGCAACTCCGACAAACGAGATGAATGCAACCCTCTATAAAGGTAAGATGGGCACCCCAACTTTCCTTTTAACTTTAAGAATTTTTGGAAAGAATTTGCACAACTGTTTACTGGATTTAGGGGTGTTAGGAAACGTCATGCCATTTTCAATTTGTAGGAAGTTAGGTTTGAGTCCCCTTCAGATGAACAAAAAGGTGATTCAATTGGATAAAACGAAAGTCAATGTGGTAGGAGAATTGAAGAATATTCATGTATAGGTTGAATTTGACCCAAGGATCCAAAGTTACATGGATATCCAAGTAGTTGATATCGCAGAAACATACGACATGCTTATGTGCTGAGATTTAATGAAGAGCATTGGGGGATATCTTTCCTTGGATTTCTCACACATGTGGTTGCCCTGGAAAGGGATAGTATCACAAATCAAAATTGAGAGTGAGCCTAGGCTCAAACATATGATTACAAAATATGATTCTCCCAATGAAGTAGCTTACTTTGAAACTAAGATAGGAGTTTACAAGAGAGAGGATATCATGACATTCTCAATGCTCAATCTTGAGGATACACTGCCTCTAGAATAGAGTGTCCCAATGACCACAGTCAACCAACAAGTCCTAATAAAAAATTCGCAACAAGATAGGTTGGTATTAGGAGAGGAGGCTAATTTGTGGAGTTTGTTGCTTCCTAATTGGTGTAGGATTCATTATCAAAATCATTCTGAGTTGACATGTCAACCCTGTGTGGATATCTTAAACCATGTCTACCAGGCTGAGAAAACTTGTGAATTCCAACCCCAAGCACTCACCAATAAATTTTCATTTGATGCTAAGGATGCTACCATTCTTACAAGAACCAGTCTCACTCAAGAGAAATATCCTTCCCAAGTTAAGCAGACTCAGGTTCTATGCTCTGAGTTCCAAAGAGAGACTGAGGAATCTCAGTCTTCATTTGTTACACCATCCCTGGATACCCTTCCAATTCCTAAGGCACTGATGAAAAATGTATTGAATTATGATTTGATCTAAGAAAGGGTTTAGGAAGTAGTTCCTGAATAGGTTTTGAATATAGTAGAATCTTCTCACAGACCTAGTCCGCCGTTATCTTTAAATCTTGATGACCAACATGAATCCGAGCCACCACACACTTCAAGTAAGTTATCTTCTATAATCCCAAAGAAGAAAGAAATCCTAGCTCCAGACCAACTATGGAGTCTTAAATTTGATGGCTCTAAGTCCAAATCAGGAAGTGGAGCAGGAATTGAATTAACCAATCTGAAAGGGAAGACGTACTTCGCATCTTACAGGTTGCAGTTTGGCTGCACAAATAACTTGGTAGAATATGAAGCACTTGCTCAAGGAATGATGTTTTCTCATTAGAAATCTCTCATGGTTATGGGAGATTCTAAAGTAATTGTCAAGCAAGTCTGCAACCAATATACTTGTCACAACAAAAGATTGGTTGCATACAAAAATAGAGTTTGGAATTTGATTAAGGATTTTGACGCTTTTGTAATCACTTTGATTCCTAGGGAACACAATCAGATTGCAGATGCCCTTTCCGTCACTGATAGCACTCTGGAGCTTATGCAAGACTCCAAGTTGAAAATATTTTTAGTTGAACTAGTCTCAATCCCAGCTGTCTTGGATAATGTCTAGAATTTTTAGGTCTTCGATGATGACCAACATATACTTTCCTTCTCGACGAGTTCAAATGTCTTCAAAGGACAAATAATTGATGAGTCAGAAAGAGATCATGAATATTGGGACCCTAAGAGTTGTGACACTAAAGGGATAATGAATTTGAAAAGCATCAACATTCCCAAGGGGATGGTAGCTTTGGAAAGAATATTTGACTCTAATCTTCGGGCTCGTGAAAGAGTGCTAACAGAAAGTGATGGAGGGAAGTATGAATCTATTAATCTGGCTGATTCAGGTCCCGAAAGAAATGTCTATATAGGCAAAACCTGCCCTGAGGAAATCAGAGATAAAATAGTTAAGGTGTTGAAATAAGACATTGCAGCAATTGCTTGGAGTTATGAAGATTTAAAGACCTTTGGAACTTCAGTGATCACACATACCATACCTCTTAAGGCAGAAGCAAAGCCCTTTCATGAAAATCAATGCCCGATGAATGCTTTGATCGAGCCTTTAATTTAGAAGGAAGTGCAAAAGTTGTTGTATGGAAAAATAATCTTCCCAGTACAACATTCCACTTGGGTTGTAAACTTGGTTCCTATGAGTAAGAAAAATGGTGAGATCAGATTGTGTGTTGATTTTAGGAACATAAATAAGGCCTCCGAGAAGGATAACTATTTGCTTCCTTCTCTTGATGAGGTATTACAAACTGTCAACGGATCCCAGATGATGTCATTCTTGGATGGCTATTCTAGGTATAATCAAGTGCTTGTCAGCCATGAGGACAGAATGAAAATTTCCTTCACTAGCAAGTGGGGGATATTTTCCTATCGGAGGATTTCGTTCAGCCTTATCAACGTTGGAGTTACTTTTTAGTGTGCAATGGACGTAGCATTCAAGGATTTAATAGGTAAGTGTATCATTATCTATGTAGATGACTTAACTATCTTCTCTAAGAACAGAAAGGACCGTGATGCAGATTTAGCAAAATTCCTTAAGAGATGTATAAGCTATGGTGTGTCCCTGAATCCAAAAAAATGTGTGTTTGGATTTTTTGAAGGGAAACTTTTAGGCCATGTAATATCAGAAAAGGGGATATCCATAGACCCTGAAAGATTTGAAGCCATCTTGAAACTGAAAATGTTAGGAAGTAAAAAGGAGATGAGATCCTTCTTCAGAAGGATTAATTTTGTGAGAAAATTTATAATAGGGTTTGCAGAAATTGTCAAACCTCCTAACGAAATGATGAGAAAAGATTGAAAAATAGAATGGAGCAATGAGGCTAAATATGCTTTCTCGCAAATTAAATAGTCAATATCTGAGGCACTGGTCTTGACTAGCCCAGATTATCTAAAGCCCTTCTATATCTATTCTTTTGCATTTGATCATTCATGTGCAGTTGTTTTAACACAACGAAGAGGTGAGGGAGATGAAAGGCCAATTGCTTTCATGAGCTCCCCATTCAAAAATGTAGAAGTCAGGTACCTGCCCCTTGAGAAGCAAGCCTTTGCACTGGTGTGAACATTAGAAAAATATAGGCACTACATTCTTCGAAGTCAGGTTGTTGCCATAGTTCCTAATCCAGTTGTGAAGTCTCTCCTTATGCAGAGTGAATTGGGGGAGAGAAGAGGAAAATGGATGGCCATTTTGCAAGAGTTTGATCTAGAAATTCATCCAATGAAGCTCGTCTAAGGACAAGGCTTATCAAAGGTTATGGCGGATGTTGACAAGAGTATCACTTGCCAGCAGTACACAGTATAGTCGTTCACAAAGGATCCTTGGTACACATATCTGATCTTCTTCCTCCTCAATAATAGATTCCTAGAGGGGATGAATGCTACTCAAAGGAGAGAATTGAGGATGAAGAGTGCTCATTACATTCTCAAAGGAGGATCCCTATACAAAAGAAATTATGAAGGAGTTTAGATGTGTTGTTTGGATCAACAAGAAGCCAAACATGCTATGGCTGAATTTCATGGTAGACACGGTATAGGGCATGGATCTGCAGATTTGTTGGCCCATAAAATTCTTAGATCAGGCTATTATTGGCCCCACGTATTCAGGGATGCACACTGACATGTCAAGACATGTCACACATGCTAGACCTCTGCACCCAACGAGCGTAATCCTGCAATGTTGTTACAACCGGTCTACAAGGTAAGACCATTCGCCCAATGTCTTCTATAGGTCATAAGTCATAAGTCTTCTATAGGTCATAAGTTCATCTTGACAACAACTAACTATTGTGTGTGCTAGACCGAGGCTCAACCCTACAAAAAAAACACTACAAAGGTGGTTATCAGATTTCTCAATGAAAGCATCATAACCAGGTTTGGAGTACCCTTCGCCCTGGTATGTGACAATGACCCTGCTTTCTTGTCTATTGAGTTCATACAATGGGCCTATGAACATAAAATTATTTTAAAATATTCATCTAATTATTACCCTTAGGGAAATGGAGTAGCAGAGTCTACCAACAAGAACCTATTGGAAGTGATAAAAAAATTGCTAGAGAACAATCCTAGGGACTGGCATACCCAACTGAGATTTTCCTTATGGGCAGATCGAACCTGTATTAAAGCTGCTCTAGGAAATTCTCCATTTAAGTTAGTCTACGACCAAGAGTCGTTGTTCCCCATACATTTGCAGATCCCTGTTCTCAGGTTTATGCAAGAATTTTATTCAAAGGATGATCAGATTGAGGTAAGGCTAACTAATCTTTTAAACATGGAAGAATAGAGAGACGTTGCTTTACAATAGTTCTTTAAACACTAGGCTGTCGTCAAATGTTGGTTTGAAAAAAGAGACAAAATAAAGGCTTTCAAGATATCAGATCTTGTGTTGTTGTGGGATAAAGCTAAAGAGAAAAAGAGAGATCACCAAAAGTTTGACAAACTCTGGTTGGGTCCGTACCAGATAGCAGAGATCCTGGGTGAGAATGCCTTTCACTTGAACACCCTAATAGGAGAACCTGTTCCATTTCCCATCAATGGTCAGTTTCTCAAGCATTACTTTGGTCCATGAGGGTCTGATTTTTTGAATTGGTTGTATTATATGTAATTAGTTGTTCTTTTGTTTTGGGTGTTTTATTTGTTTGTTTGTTCTTTTTCTTTTGTTTATTTCTGTTGTTTTGTTGTTGTGTCTTGGTCTTTTGGGACCTTCATTTCTTTCCATTTTGAAATAGAGGAGTTGTTAGTTAAAGTATGCTACAGGCACTAGGAGAGAAATTGATTTAGGTATTTTCGAGCATACCTGTTGAAAGATTTCATTCTAAACTTGTGTCTTATGGTAATTTTAACATTGGTTTGAAAAGTTATTAAGGATAAGGTATATTGTAGATAATCTCATGAACTATGATTGAAGTCTGTCACAAAATAGATAAAACATCTACCTGCGTAACGTGCATATTCATCTTTGGGTGACTATATCTCTTATTCAAGTGAAAAATCCGATCCCCAAAACTATCATAAGATCCACTGTAGTGATCAACCCACACTTCAGATCAATTATGTTTGAGTATTGAGAAAAGTTAATAAAGAATTTCCACAAGTGAACCCTGTAAAAGAAAGAGAAAAGAAAACTATTGAAAGAAAGGCAAACTCAATATCAAAGGGGTGATTCAAGTATCTCTATCGGGGCTATGGACGCCTATATGGCAGTAGAGAAATTCTTTGAGAGAACTAGAGGTATCTTTGTTGAGGCTATTAACGCCTGACTGGCAACAGAGCAATACTCAGGATTTTATTGCACGACGGTTGAAGGACTCAACCTACGTAGCTTGGATCTTAGGTGTAGTTGTTCAGGGGTGGAGAAATTTTTATGAAGAAAGATGCACCATACATGCACACACTCAGATTCAAAGTAGTTCATGTTGATATACATCTGAGATTCAAACTTAACCTTACTCAATATCTGATCCTACTTAAGTTAGCATGCTCCATAAACCAGAGGTTCTAGGTGACTGAATTCTTCAGTATCTTGAAAATGGGTAAACCATTTTCCCAGCCAAGTCGCCATTTATTATTCCTTGCATAACCACCCCATTTTTAATTTTTTTTTGGAACAAAATGGGCCCCCCTTGTTTTTGTTTTTGTTTGGGTCTTAGGAGTTGTTCGTTTTTCTCCTAAGTCTTTCTTTCTTTTGGTCTGTTGGAAGCAGAGTCAGAATAGAAAATGGACTTAGAACTTTTTGTAAGGTTCCAAGTCTAGATTCAATCCCAGTTCTGGTTCTGCCTTTCTTCCTTGTTCTTTTTCATTGTCTTTTGGTTGGTCTCGCACTCTCGAGTCCATTTCTCCCTTGAGTCATTTCTTTTTTTCCTTGTGTTTTGTTTTTGCTAGAGCAAAAGCGGAACTAGTGATGGAAGTGAACTTGGAACTTTATAAATTTCCAAATTTGGTTTCTGTTCTAATCCCAATTCTGCTCATTTTCTTTGTATTGTCATTATTTGTTGATGTCTGGGTCGGGTGCGGTTTTTGTTTTGGTCCTGCTTCCCGTCATTTCTATTATCGGTGTCTTGGTTTTTGTTCCTTTGTCGAGAGTGGAACCAGAATCGGAACTGAACTTGGAACTTTGCAAAAGTTCCAATGCCGATTTTGGTCCCGATTCTGCCCCCGTCTTCTTTTGTTGTTTGTCCTTGCCACGGGACCGAAACTGGGTGCAGAGTTGGGTAAGAGACTTGTTAAAGGTTTCTCATTCTATTCTGAATCTGGGTTCGCGTTTTCCCTGCTTTTCATTTGCACCTGAGTTGACTATTTTTTTTTTACGTTGTTTGCTCCACCCCCGAACGACCGCATTTATGGCATTAGTTGTAGTCTCCTCACACGCGCGAAAGGATTTTTTAAACCTTAATCAAGGTTAACTAGCTCATTATCATTATTGTCTAAGTCATTTTAGCAAACCATAGCCAAAGTAATTGTGAGAGGAGCACAATTTGATTGCGGAGGCACATGGTGTGTGAATTCTTATTTGATTTCAACCTCTATTGTTGGCATTATGAGGTAGGGTCTTTTCTCGCTCTTTTCTCGTTTGCTTTATTGCTTTGATTTCGTGTTCTTGCTTGTTGTGTTCTTGCGCATTCACGGGATTCTATTTTTTGTGAATCTTTGCTTCTTCTTTTGTGTCTTTTTGGTTTTGTCTTGTCTTTTTTTGTTTTTCTATTTTTGTTTTTCTCTTTTTCCGTTTGCTTGCTTTTCGTTTTGTTGTCGCTTTTGTGGCAGGTCCATTTGTCGTTCCCTAGTTTCTAATTAGGGTTTCATTTTGTGGGGTTCTTTGTGTGTTAAATGCATTGGGATTTATTTAGAGACCCCTCTGATTGTTCTTTTGTGTCGATTCTGTGATTTCCATGTTGGGTTTGTGATGCCCTAATTTTTTGAGTCAACGTGTCATGCAAACTAGGGTTTTCTCGATGACCTTTACAAGTGTCCAGCCCTAGGGTTAAAATTGGTCTTTATGTGGTTAAGGGGTGATGTTAAGCCCCTTTATTTTGATTTCCTTATAATCCCATGTGACTCTGGACCTTAAGTTCATGTGACCACCTCTTCAAGAAATTGCTTCGTTTAGGTAGTAAACTGGCGAAAGCGGACTAAGGTTCGAACTTGTCCCATAGGTATTTACATTTTGGGGTTAACTCCCAAAATGATCCCGCTTCTGAGTATTGTTGAATTTGGTCTTTACACTCTCCCTTTGATGGAATCAGAACTGGAGTGGAGTTCGAACTTGGAACAATTGATTCGTTCTAGGTTCGGTTTTTGTTCCGATCCCTGTTCCGGTTTTGTTTCGGTCCTAAACCCGCTTTGTGTTAAAATGGTTTTATGTGTCTTATTCTTCTGTGATTCCACTTCCTATGAATATGAAACTTATTGAGTATGAAATTTGTCTTAACACATTAGAGGATGGTATTAGATGATGTATCGATTTTCATGCTTTTTGTTCATCTAATACAGGGTTTTATTGCAGAAGTAAGTGATGTCTGGAGCATCGAAGGAGGCTTCTCAAAGGAGCCAACCTGAAGAAAGTTCAAGGCAAGGAGCCAAACCTAAAAGGATAAAGGTGGATCAGCTCCCTTACACCCTGAGATACAAACATAGGGAAGCTACTCCCACAACTCACAAGGTGGATTTTGATTGGGCAAACATCACTAATACCAACTTAGGCCCATTTAGTTACAAGGATTTTCTCTTCGAAACATTTGGTGAGGATGTAATAGGGTGGATGCAGAGAATTGTCCAATCTGGATTGGCACATGTTGCCCTCTTCCCCCTATCAGTCCAGTGTCCTGAATTGATACTCACTGCAGTTGGAGCCTACAACCCTACCACCAAGAAATGTCATTATTGACCTTACACCACAAATGGTCAAATTCATGTTTAATGCACTGACCCCATGGAGCCCTAGCCAACTCAATGAGGGAGAATCCCTAAAATTATATAGCGACATGAAGGAAACTAGCAGAACTCATATGAATAAGAACTAGATGAGAGTTGAGAAAAATTCTTTGGCTAAGCTTCCTGACCAACCTAAAAGGGCAGACTTCTACAAGGAGATTGCAAATATAATAATGATGCTCTCTAGAGTATTTTGGAAGAGAGATGCCTTCCATTTCAAGGAATGGATGTTTCCTTTCATCCAAACCATCCTAGATGGCAGGCAACAATATGAATGGCCTATGATTGTGTCAAAATGCATACATAATCAAATGCTTAGAGTAAGAGAAACCAAGAGTTTCTTCATGACCTCTTATGTAATATATGCAGCAGCTAGAAGGGGTATCTTTCTGGTGTTGAATGCAGTGGGTATATTGGGAGAAGCCCAAGGAAAAAAAAGTGTATGTGTGGACACGTCAAATTTGCATTAATATGCATATTCATCCGCTCAATAAATAAATCAAATGCATCACATCCATTCACCTAGTAAACCAGGTTCTTATCATCAAAATATTAATCATAGTTTAATTAAATAAATCAAGCTTTATTTAATTAAAATCTCAAACATGCATCTTCCATCCTTTTCTGATTTAAATAAATCAATTATCAAAGTCTTAAAAGTCAAATCATCTAATCAGCATTAAATCAGCATAATCATCATCTATTTAATCTAACCCTGATTAAATGTTAATCCCATCCCACTTGCATTCTCTAGATATCTCCACTTGCACAATAAATCAATTTTATTGATTTATTAAAAAGCCTCATTTTCCCTCAATATGACAAGTCAAACATGGCATTTATTGCTGTTTTTCTTGTCCCCCTCTCAAAATTTATTGCAAATTCAAATTCAAATTCTCCCTCTCATGGGCACTCTTCCCAAATCTTGCACAGCCATTGACCACTCACCATTTGACAAGTGTCATCTTCTCATTGAAGGATCTTTAGTCCCACATTCACCATCTTGGCCAATCTATCTTCAACAAAATCCATAAAAGAAGGCTTAATCCTCATTCATAGGATCCACAATTTTATGCAAGGTTACTCTCTTCATTTGAGATTTGATCTTGTCCATTTCATTCCATCATCTCCATTTGCATTTTATCATCTTGAGCTTTGACCAAGGATTGGGAAAGGGTCACTAGCACATGTGACACCAATCCACTATGGAATAGGTGACTTGTAATTGCTTTCCTAATGCTTTAGTTTTTCTTTTGTCATGTATTTCATTTTAGAAGTCTTTACAAGGTATTTCATAGAGGTATTTTGTTAGATTTGTGAAATACTAACCCCTATATGAGTTTAGTTTTTGCAGATTTTAATAGATGCCTACATTTGGCACTAGAAGGAGGGCATTAAAGTCATCTATTTCAGCATGATATGTTTTATTTCCATAACGTACATTCAAGGAAAGATTAAAGTCATTTGATATTTTATGCTGCTTGAAAATAGAAACAAAAAAAAATCATTTTTTTTTTAGATCTGACTGTGCATATGAAGGTCACTCGCAATTTATTTTGGAATACTTTGCTAAATCTTTGACTATTGCTGTAGAAGTGAAAAGTCAGAAACCATTCGATAAAGGATCTTCCCTGTGTCTACGCATTTTCAGATCAACATGTTACAATGTTTAAGTTTTTATGCGCCCTTAATGAATGAAAATATTGTTCTAAACTAGACTTGTTTTACATAGCATATTAAAGCTAACGATATAGGGAGGTATAAGAACTTCTTATCAGATATTTCCATCTGTATATCATTTAATGGCATAGGTAGAATGGACGAGCTAATAGTAATGAAGCGAGTTTATCAAATCTGGAAAGGCAGCAATAGTACAAATTCTCAAAGAACATTAAAATCATTTGATGCATCTTTTCTACCTGCGAACTGCATTAGATCAAACATTCATTTGTAGCTTACAAATTGAGTATCATGCTTTCTTTTTTACACCTGCCAGTAGTATATATTTGAAATCTTCCTAACACCTTTCTTGCGCACCCTTTCTGGTACAGTAGATTGACTTACAAGATATTTGATTTTGCTGAAAGTGTTGCTCACTAGATCTTGATTTTGCACAGAAAAGTAGTTACAAATCTGCCTTGCGAGTTGTCAAGCTATACTTATTAAAAGTATTACATCCTTTATAAATCTTTGAAGTTTGTACTTACTTGCATTTTTTCTTAAAGGGTCTAAAATCTGTCTTCAGGAGGAGTAGCTGTATTCAATTCTTAGCTGGCATAGTTGTCTCACGTATTTATGATAATTTTGACTTAAAATACAAAAAAAGAGCAGATCTTTTAAAGCGTAGTCTGCCCTTAACTGTTGAAACTGCGCCTTTATTAGAGGCCTTGCTAAGTGCGCTTTGATCTGATGTCTTCTTGATTACCATTGGCTAGGAAGGGTGTTTGTAGTAAGAGCACTACAAGAGGACCTTCATTGTCAAATCTGCATTAACTCGTATGCATTAGAAATTTAAGATCATCTATGTTTTATAGCTTCCATAATTGTGATATGAGTATGGTAAAGTCAAAGCATGAATATTGATTTAAGAATGTTGTAGAGTTGCGCACTTTGATAGCCAACATTTAGAATAGGGAGGGTGCCTTTGAAAGACATACTCATAATTGGCAGTCAACATTTAAATTTAAGGATAAAAAAAAACTTGTCCTTTTAAATTAATTCATTGATATAATTTTGTATTATGAATCATTTTCACCATTATGACCCTAGTTAAATTTGAAATTTAGGGTGAAGGACTTACTCTTTGTGATTGATTTTTTTTGGCCCAATACCTTTAATGATGTGGACTATGATAAGGGAAGAAATGGATCTAACAAGTGTGATATTTTTTCAATGACATTACTATCAAAGCAAAAAGTCACTTTTAAAATCTTTCTTTTATTATCATTGGTTTTCTTTTTATATCATGCTATTGTTTGGAGTTAATAATCAAAAGACATTTAATGTTTTAAATCTCACATGATTTGTCTTTTTGATGGAATAGGTACCAAAAGCGAACAAAGGCAAGTGAACAAGGTACAAAGGAAAAGCGAAGGCGAAAAGGTACAAAGCGAAGGAGGAGGCTAGCAAACGAAAATGAAAGGAGGAGAATTTTTATTTTTATTTGAAAACACAATGTGTTTTTTAACACTTTAAGTGTTTGATCAACACTACTTCACGAAGTTGTTTATCTTTTCGTTTTAGAACACTAATTTTCATTTGGGTCTAAAACAAACAATTTGATTTTCATTGCAAAGGGCTTAAAATGAATCTTAGGACAAACGCACTAGATTTTGTTTGAGGTTAATAATTGAACAATCAAAACTCACACTTCATTTTGGTGCTTAAAACGAATTCACAATTGCTTTGAAGGCTATAAAACGAACAAGTGCTTGAATTGTGTGATTTTGTCTTTTGAGTGCGTATCCTCTCCCCTTGCGTATGCGATCTAGGGTGCAAGAGAAACACTCAAAATACATTTTATTGCTTTGAAACACTTCGATTTGGGCTTAAAAATTGAACATCTTGTGCAGTGTGAGTAGGGGCATTTTCGCGTACATTCTCTTTCTTTGTGCCATCAAAGATCGATCGAGTTACGGATTGTGTCTTTACTCGCTTTTGTTTATCTTAGAGGGCCTGCCTTGGGGAAAAAGTACTCACCCAAGGGACGACTCAACCGGTAACACTCTAAAGCCAAGAGTATTTCCAGCCGGGATATAAATGTGGGTTTTGGTTAAACGCCATTATCACGCGGTTGGCTCCGACAAGATGGATCCGAAAGGGGACTCTTGCCGTATGGGTCAATCTCCACGAACGGAAAGTCCTTACTAGAACCTATGTGCTAGAATTTTCCAAAATCCTTAATCTATTTGTTGGTGCAAGAACGGTCATTCGAAGCCACCCCACACTCTTATGGTCTTCTAGTAGAGATGGAAAGCATGCCATGGGAGTTTCATGGGTGTTGATGCTTGGCTGCCCCGATTGACGTTAATGAGCCATGGAGGGGAGCCAGTGGGGTCAAGCATCTAACCATCCGCTAGAGATAAGCGTAGCTGGACTTGTCCAAGTGGGAATCCAACAAATATTGTCTTACACATCCATAGGGCTTGTAATTATTCTTCGTTTGAAAACACAGTGTTGTATTCGAAAATATTTTGTAAACAAACATTCAACGTGATTCTCAAAATTTCAAACCCTCTTGAAGACAAATATCATTGACTCAATCCATATGTTACTGCTTTCCCTGGGGATTCACGTCCGTAGAGGTTCCTAAGCATTGGATTATATCTCAATTTGTCTTCTTGAGTAAACAATAAGAAAACCCTTGCCTTAAGTTCATTGAATTTCCACATAAAATATCTTGTGGGGTTTAAAGAAATTAAGACATTGGACATCTTAGTTTGAAACTTTAATCAAAGAGAGTGTTTTTGGTAAAATAAAGACATTAAGCAAAGCTAAGCAAAATGAACTTTCATGTGTGTTGAAGACTCCAAATCCCAAAGCAAAAAATCATTGAAAATCCTAAAATGAAACTTCAAATGAAATCAATTATTGGTTACAAAGGTCTTTAGGAAGCATATGCATGCTCTTCAATACCTAGGTCTAGGAAAACAAAGTGGTTTTTTTAGGTTCATCTAGGGATCAAAACAAATCAAACCTCTTTCATACATCTTTCAAAACATCAAATCCATCTCACAAATCATCTTTTGAAAAACCTTGAAATCATCCTTGAAGTGCTAGGCTTTAAGACAAAATCAAGCAAACACCAAAATCATTGAAACCAAGTCCTTGAAAACATTTATCAAAACACCTTTGGCTAGGAAAGTGTAAATGCATCCTTTTCATATCCTTAGTCAAAGACATCCAAATCATCTTGTCTAGCTTAGTGTATGTAGATGAATCCTTCTCCATATACTTAGTGAAAACAATCATCTTGTTTGGGTAGGTGTGGGTAGATACATCCTTCTCCTCACACATATCCAAATCATCATCCTTTGAACACAACTATCCTTTAGATCATTATCAAACATCTTAGGGTCTTTTTGTTCAAAATAAAAATAAAAATCCAAATCAAGATCAAGGACAAAATTTCAAAATCCAAACATCAAACCAATCAAAGAATCCAAAGTCCTAGCATTTCATTCAAGATTTATCAAAATCCAAAAACATCCATAACATTCATCTTTAAACATCACCATCTTATCATCATCACATTTGATCCTAAAAGCATCCTAAAAACTTTCACTTTGGGACATAAAATAAGAGATTAATCCAAGGAATCAAGAGATTCATCTCCCATATTCTCGAAGATTGATCCTTGTTTTATGGTTCAAACGAGATCTCAATACAAGAAGAGTATGGAAGCCCACAAAGAAACTCCCGCTTCAAGTGACCTTAGCCAAACAAACGCAGAAATGAATCTCGCAGAAACAAGCAATCCATTGATCCCCTCATCATCACAAAACCCACAAGAAGAAAATCAAGGGGAGGACCTCACCTTTGGAATGTCTCGCGAAGAAATAGCTGAAATGCTCCAAAATCCGGACAACCATAGAATCATCAACATCATGATGAGACTCAACCCTTCGTTGTACATGCTTGAACTAGCAAAACAAGGGGCCAAGTTGCCTTCGGATTTTGATGTGACCACTATAGTAGAGACATCTTTTCCACCAATCTCATCCACCATCCCCATTTCATCTACACCCCCATCTCAAAACGTCACGAAAATATCCCGCAAATCACAACATCATTTGCTCCAACTCAACCCAACGTTAACAAGGGAAACACATTCCTCAATGAACTTCAATCACATCCCCTTGTGAATAACCAAAACTTGGACACAAACACCACAGTGGAACAAAACATCCTCCATAATCCATTACACCAAAATGTTCCTCTCACTTTACATTATGACCTATCATCAACATCTTTTCACGGAGCACCACAAACACCTCTTCTCAAAAATTCACAAGAGGAGGGAGACATATTCGGACCAGGGGGCATTTTCAACACCACAACACTCTCGCAAGGATTCACCCCCCTTACATTTCCACCTCTCCCACCATCACCATTCTCATCTACACCACTCCTTGGTTTAGGGCTTCCCCCTCTACCGAGTATCAATCAAAACAACATCCCAACCATCAATCAAAACATTTTTCCAAATGCTCAAAGATTATTGTTGACGTCACAACAACAAACGACAAACACACAAGCAATGGCAACATCATCAAACACCCCCAAAACATTGCAAAGCATGGTCTCTCAAGGGCCAATCACATCAACGACGCCACTTACCACATCAACAACACCATCCACCAATCACGTAATCAACATGACAACACCATCCACCAACCAAATAATCAACACAACATCATCATCTACCACCATTCCAAATCCACCACCACCTCCACCACCACCAACATTCACCACATCAAACCAATTCGACGCAACATTACAAGCTGCTTTTCAAAGAGGATACCAACAAGTGCAGAAACAAAAAGCTGTACAACAAGCCGCTCAAGCTGCCAAAGCTGCACAAGCCACATTACAAGCACAACAAATACAACAAGCTCAAGCATTATTACAACAACAACATCAACAACAAGCCGCTCAAGCTGCCCAAGCTGCACAAGCATTGCAAGCACAAAGGGTCGCTCAAGCACAACTATTATTGCAGCAACAAGCCGTACAAGCGCAAGCCCAAGCCCAAGCTCAAGCACAAGCACAACTTCTTGCACAAGCAGCGCAATTGCAAGCATATCAACAAGCACTAAAGCAATACCAAGAACAATAAGAAGCAACAGAATTGGCAGCCTAACAACAAGCATTGTGGGAACAACAACAAGTAGAACAACAAGCATTGTTAGAACAGCAACAAGCGTAGCAGCAAGCAGAACAACAAGCGTTGTTAGAACAACAACAAGTACAACAACAAGCAAAAATCCTAGCGCAACAACAACAAGAGCAACAACAAGCATTGTTCATCCAAAAGCAAGTAGAAGCCTACTTCGCCCGCCATAACATACCGATACCATTGAACAATGCACCAACCAACCCATCCATCCAAACCATGATTGCAACACCCCAAAACACATTCATCCCACCCCCTGATCCTCAGAATGATATGACAACACAACTCAAGTTGCTCTCGCAACAAGTACTCGATCTTCAATCAGGGCGAACAACCAAAACACAAAGCAACTTGTCTCCCTATCCATTTGATAGGAGCTTAAAAATGAAACCATTCCCTAAAGGATTTGAAATCCCCAAATTTGACAAATATCGAGGGACAGGAAATCCTGAAGATCACATTAGGGAATTCCAGGTTCATTGCATGGAAGTCGCATATGACAATACGTATCTGATGCGGCTATTTCCTAGAAGCTTGGCGGGTCCCGCTATAGAATGGTTCTCTCGCTTACCTACAGGCATTAGAACATTCCAAGATATTACAAGTGCATTCATTAAAAACTACGCAGGTAACATTGCAATGGATGTTAGTCTCGAAGAACTATACGCTCTAAAACAAGGGAAGAATGAATCTTTCGCTTCATTCCTTCAACGATGGCGATCCAAGGCCAATCGGAGCAAATGGACCATGCCAGAAGAACAACAAGTCTGCACAATCATAGCCAATCTTGAAAGTCGTCTATCATTCCATCTCAAAGTTCAGGGAATCACCACCTACGATCAATGATTCTCCAAGGCGCTTAGCATCGAAAGAGCCCTTGCAGACTCAACCCATCGAATCAACATCATATCACGAATCACAAAACAACCATCATCAAACTACAATGATGTCCCTCACACATGGGCTGGTGAAACAAAAATTTCACTAATGATGGTGTCGTGGACGCCAAGGTGGTCATTAGTGGTCCACGCCAAAATACACCTGCAGTGCAAATCCAACCACAACGCCAAAACACTCATCACACAACATATCAACCCAACAATAATCCCACCATCAATAACGCCAACGACCAAAGAGGACCACCTCAATGCAAACATACCCCAAACGAAAATACACTACTTTGGGGGAACCACTTGAGGACATCATGAAAAAGCTAATCGATGAAAACTCATTCAAGCTCCTACATTTGAGAATTATCAAGAACCCGATGTCAAACCTCCTTGGTACAATGAAAATCACTATGTGAGTTCCACAAAATCAGCGCCACACCACAAACAATTGTATGAGACTCAAGAACATCATCCAAGATCTCATCGACAAAAGAATCATAAATGTGGAAGCACCTCATCGAATCGATCTTAAACTACACTTAACTGGCGTCAATCATGGCAACAAAGGAATAACAAGGATAAAGGAAAAGGTGCTGTAAATCATGTATATGAAAATGCTTGTTTCCAACTCAATGAAACCGCGATGGTCATCACCATCAAGGGTTTATGCCGAAGACCGTAGGGAGTCACCTTTTCACAAGAGGCAGAAAAGTCACCATCGCAGGATCATCCCAACCCAATAGAGTTCCTTCATCAAGAGCCGTTCCGTATAGCTACAATGTCGTAGACCAACTCAAGAGAACACCAGCACACATCTCCATCATGGAGTTGTTAAAAATGTCATCGGCCCATAAAAATATCCTTGAGGAAGCATTAGCCTCATCCATCGTCCCCGCAGATCTTGATACAGAACAATTCCAAGCTATGGTCGGAAACATCATAACACCTAATCTCCTTACATTTTCTGACCAAGACTTTCCCGCCCAACCATCTCACAATCGTGCACTTCACTTGGAGGTCATTGTGAACAAAAGAAAAATCAAAAGGGTCCTGGTGGATGGAGGTGCTTGAAGATTCGCTTCTTTAGTCTCACTGGCAGTTAAAGCGATACCGAAGATTCCATTGATAGCAAGGGAAGGCATCACAATCGTGAAAGTATTATGATGACTACAGAAAGAGTAAAATGGCACAATTAAGCTCCCCTATCCAAGTAGGGCCAACGCTATGGAGAAATCCACCGTCCCCGACCTCGACTTTACCATACAACATTCTCCCTGACGCTTCATGATCCATGCAATGAAAGCCGTGAGCATCAACTTCCACCAATGTGTAAAATTTACACATAATGGACAAGAGGTTACCATCCATGGAGATCCCGAAATGCTTTACATCGCAAGAACCTTGAAGCCAAATATTACAAAAAATCCCCTGCGCCGAAAAATGATAAAGGCCCATCCACATCATACATCGATCCCGCCACTCACGTCCACTTCTACGGCAGAGACACCCGCCATTCCCACCATATCCGATATCAAGCTCGTCATCCAGGAGGACGGTTGTGGAAGTTATAGGCTCCCTAACAATGCTTTTTGTGATAGGAGAGTTACCACAATCTCCAAGATCACGAGGACGCCCACAAGAAAATCAAGCTCCCACATCTCAAACCTATCCTCAAAATTATCCTGAATTCACAAGGTGGGGAGACCTTGGCCATGAGATAATTGAAGCAGATCTATCAAACATGTTGTATCAAGATGAAAGACCGACACCTGAATTGCCAATGGATGAAAGAAGCAAAGGCCTACACATGATGCTTGCGATGGGCTATGACCGAAACCAGAGATTGGGACAAAATGACAACGGCCTTATAATACCTATCATGCCGGAGACGCGACCCATAACAAATCTTGGTCTTGGATGTGCCACTCCGAGAATAACCATACGTGGCCGAAGTCCTCCGGTTAGAGCTGCTAATGTTTCTCCTCAACCAGTAATAGTACAACTACACTCACCAATAGTGACAGGTAGCGACACACATAACTTTATCACTGAACCCTATATTAGTAGTGATGACGAAGATACCTTATCCAACCTACCTAGGTTATTCGAAGATACCACCCTTTGCATGATTAGTACCTTATCTTTCGAATCCAATCATCAAAATCATGAGATCCGCTTAGTTTATCCCCAATTGATCGACTATGACCAACGAGGACCACCAGTTCTCGATATATTCAAAAATGATGAAGCGCTCTCAGAATTCATGGGGTTGAGGGATAACATTCCAGATGGAGATCATAAGGCAAGATTCATAATGGAGTTAGACACACATGCCTATTACGGGGAAACGATTGAATCCTTCAGTCGCAAAAGTGAGAAACTAAGAATCATATCCAAGTCCTTGAGTGAAAACCACACCGTGGCACTCTCTAACAACAAAATAGTAAAAATAAAGGACGTATCCAATGCTGAAAACCTCTCTGAGGTGCCTGAGGATGAAGGATTCAATCTTCCCCTAAGAGCCATTCATCAAGAGAAGTCAGCAGTCTTGGCCGAAAAATGCAACCCAGTCAACTTAGGAACATAAGAGACCCCGCATATCACATTCTATGCAGAATCACTATTATCAGAAGAGCAAGAACTCCTAGCAGCATTCCTAAGGGAAAGACAAATAAACTTCGCATGGAGTTATGCTGATATGCCAGGACTTGATCCAAATACTGTGGTCCACCACCTAGTAGTGTATCCAGATGCAAAACCTGTCAGACCGAAGCTTCGCAAAATGCATCCTCAAATTGCTTTGTTAGTCAAAATGGAGCTCAAAAAGCTATTAGATGCAGGATTTATCCGACCAATTGATTATGCAGAATGGGTGTCAAATTTGGTACCCATGTCAAACCCCGACGAGCCAATGTAATCAAGTATGTGATTTCGTGAGATTTGAACAAGGCATGTCCTGGGCGGATGATTTTCCCAACATCGCATTACGATAGTAGACATGATAGCAGGCACGGTGATGCTATCAGCACGGACGGATTTTCGTGATAACTGCATCATGATAGCAAAAGAAGACCAACACAAGACAGCTTTCACTTGTCCGTGGGGAACCTACTGCTGGAACATGATGCCATTTGGCCTAAAGAATGTAGGAGCAACTTATCAAAGGGCCATGACACTGATATTTCACGATATGATTCACAAACAATAAGACTATGTCGACAAGATCCAGCAAAGTCAAGAAAAAGACAAGATCATATAGCAACCCTAAGTGCTATCTTAATGTGATTAGAGGAATACAGTCGACACTAAATCCTAAGAAGTGCGTCTTCAGCGTACAATCAGGCAAATTACTAGGATACATAGTCTCCATGAGGGGTATTGAGGTGGATCCTACAAAATTCAAAGCAATCCTTGAGATGGAGGCACCAAGGAATCTAAAACAACTGAGAGGCCTAAGAAGTCTAATCCATTAGAAGGTTCATAGCACAATTGGCAGACAAGCAAAACCCATATTCACACCTTCTCCACAAGGGGGTATCATACAAATGGGATACAAAATGCGAAGAGGCATTCAACAAGATAAAGGAATACCTACTGACACCTCCAGTGTTAATGCCACCTATCCCGAGAAAGCCATTGATCTTATATGTGTCAGCAACAACAGCAGCCCTAGGAGCTCTTCTTGCTCAACATGATGAAAACGGAACAGAGAGGGCCATATACTATATCAGCAGGACAATGGTCGGTCACGAGCTAAATTACTCATTCATCGAGAAAGCTTGCCTCACAGTAGTGTTTGCATCCCAAAAATTCAGACATTATATGTTGGCACACAAGATCAAGCTTATTGCCAAAATCGACCCCCTTAAATATCTCTTATCAAAGGCAATGTTAACTGGCAGAATGGCAAAATGGGTCATGATATTACCTAAAATATGACATCGAAAAGGAGAGAAAAGCCATCATGGGTCAAGTTATTGCAGCATCACTCAGCGTAAGCACCTATGTATTCTCGAGAGAATCCTCTTGTATCCGGACTTTAGATCTAATCCATATCTTTAACTCAACATTGTTGATCATCGAAACTATACTGATGGGTCATACACACAAAGACGGACGAGTCAGTATCTTCATCACCCCCAAGCGACATTAGATACCAAGGTCATACAAACTAGCATTCCTTGCACAAACAACATAGCAGTATCACAAGGCTTTGACTTATAGGCTGCATCAGCAAAGGTAATGGAATATCATAGCTCTCAAGGTATATGGAGACTCTCAGTTGATCATAAATCAAGTCAATAATGAATATCAGATAAAGGATGACAAGCTAAGCCCATACAAGAAATTGGTGGAAATTTTAAAGGAATCCTTCATCGACATAACATTTGAGCAGATTCCAAGAACCAACAACAGAGCTGCTGACGCCCTGGCTACAATTGGGTCTCTAGTAGACATCCCTCACAACGCTGCAAAATATGAATTTTTGATCGAGAAGCCGTTTCCCACATTCGAGTGCAATCGAATATGTGTGTGAAATCGTTGGTCCCTGGCTGATCCTTGGTATCATGACATATATACATATCTTCTATCAGGAGTCTTACCCAACCGACCTACCATCGAGCCTAAAATGAACCTTCATCAAAAAGCATCTAGATTTTCATCCTAGGTGATACCTTATACCGTAGAAACATAGAGGGTACCTTACTACGCTGTCTAAATGCTGAGGAGGCATTAACCGCTCTAACCGAGGTTCATAACGGTATCTGTGGCTCACACTCGAGTGGGATAACCATCGCCAAGAAAAGCTGGGGGGTATTACTGGCCCACGATGGAAAGAGAAGCGAATGATCATGCTAAAAGGTGTTTACAATGTCAGCGAACATGGGGATCTCATCCATGCTCCAGCTCAAGAGCTCCATCCGATCATCACACCATGGCCTTTCTCACAATGGGGACTCGACCTCATTGGGAAAATCTCACCCACCTCGTCCAATGGCCACAAATTCATTATAACTGCAACTGAGTACTTCACAAAGTGGGTGGAAGCCATACCTATGACCTATATCACTGGAAAGCAGATCTCAAAATTCATTTTGAACTATCTCATCTATCGTTATGGTGTCCCACAAGCCATTATCTCAGATAATGGGACACCCTTCAAGAACCAGGAGGTTCACGACTTGTGCGAGAAATTCAAAATCCAGCATTGCTTCTCCACCCCGTATTATCCCCAAGGCAATGGCCAAGTAGAAGCCACGAACAAAACCATCCTTAAAATCCTCAAGAAAACAATCAATGACGCAGCTCATGACTGGCACTTGCAGCTTAATCCTGCCCTCTGGGCTTATCGAACCAGCATCCGCACACCCACTGGCGCCACCCCATTCTCCCTTGTCTACAGATCAGAAGCCGTACTCCCCATTGAGATCGAGCTCCCATCCCT
This sequence comes from Sequoia sempervirens, assembly GCA_007258455.2. Classification (NCBI taxonomy): domain Eukaryota; kingdom Viridiplantae; phylum Streptophyta; class Pinopsida; order Cupressales; family Cupressaceae; genus Sequoia; species Sequoia sempervirens. The sequence continues at coordinate 65,174,828 of VDFB02000007.1, forward strand.
CAGAATATCATTGCAAAATCTCATCACTAATGAAGAATATCGGGTTTCAAGACTAAATGAGTTGGAGTTACTGGACGAAAGAAGGATTGATGCTTTGAATCACTTTTATGTCTATTAGAATAGACTCAAATGGAGCTACAAAAAGAAGATCAGAAGTAGGACTTTCCAAGTCAGAGAACTTGTCTTAAAAGAAAATCAGAAGAATGTCCCGAATCCCAGCAGCAAAGGCAAGTTCGAACCCAATTGGTTAGGGCCTTTCATCGTCACAACAAGCTATAAATCAGGGGCATATCAGTTATCAACACCCGAAGGGGAACTCTTCGCAGAGCCATGAATAGCTCCCATCTCAAAAAGTTTTATGCCTAATCTTTTCCATGTATAGAACCAAAAATCCAAAAATCGTAAAAAGTCCTAAAAAATGGTTATACGGTAAACCGCAAAGCATCTTGGTAACAACAAAAAATCAAAAAGCAAAAAATCCAAAAAATCGTAAAAGGATCAAAAAAAATGTCCTCTAGTGAAAACTACTTCGTGGCACTTTGGACAAGTACCTTGGTGAAACCTCGGCAGGCACTTTGTGTAAATAAGCACTTTCCATCCACTAGGACCTTTATGCCTTCTTCGCCATTATCCCTCTCCATTTCGCTTCCATCATCCATCTCATCTCCATTCATCACTCATCCACTCGCATCCGCACCATAGCTTGGTCTTGTGTTCGTATCATGATCCCTCCTAGTACTACTCGGCCCATTCTCAAGGTCAGTTTGTCCTGCCTTTATCAGAGTAGTCTATTGCATCATGCTGGGGGCATGTTCCCATCGGATCGGATTCGTATGGTCTTAAAGTCCTCAAAATCAGAAAATCCAAAACATCAGAAAATCTTAGAAAATCCAAAACATTCAAAACATATCAAAATCCAAAACAGTCAAAAAGTCATTCAAAAGTCAAAAACAAGTTCGTCTTGTCGAACTACGTCGTCTCTGAGCTTGAATGTAGGCAAGGTTGATCTTTGATCATCCCCCGAGACATTTAGGTTAGTCCTATAGGAGTCCCATCATAATAAACTGACATCTCATCATGTATATCTTCATCATGAATCTCAAGTCGCAACGAACTACGTGGCCTCTCGCATGCGTATAACGTAGGCAAGGCTAATCTCAATAATCAGCCCCCAAGGCCCCTAGGATAGGTCTTTAGGTTAGTCTTCTCAAAGTCCTAAAATCCCAAAAACATTGGAAAACTGAAAATCAAAACATTTGTAAAACCTCAAAAATACCAAAAATAGCCTCAAAACATTGCAAAAACAAAAACATCCAAATATTTGAAAAATCCATCCGCCTCATCTCGCTTGCACCTGCAATAAACACCATTCATAATAAACTGATCATCATCCTCAACCTTTGGTGAAACAGTTAGAAACAAGTCTAGCAGGTTAAAAGCAAAACTCAAAAGCGTCAAGTCTCAAGTCTAAGTCAGTACGTAAACAAGTTGGTCAAGTCTTTGTGTCGATAGTCCATCATCCAAACAGTCTCATATCAATCATCTGATAACATCATGTCGTAGGATGAATCCTTCCTACAAGGGCATTATTTATCAGAAATAACATTTTGGATAAACGAAATGACATGCCGCCATCCACTAACATGTCCTAGGATGTATCCTTCCTACAATGGGCATTATCTTTTGGCAATAAGTTTTGGTTCTTATCCTTAAAAACACATTCCCTTTGGTTAGCGGTATTGAAGAACATCAACTTGTTTGTGTACTTGGTCTTTTCTTTTGACTTATTTATTGCCACCCAAGGACCTCTCGATGATATCCAACGAAGGATTTAGAGAGATAGGAATGGGGCAACGATCATTATCTTTTGTTTGTTGTGCTTGTTGGACGTTCTTGTAAAATAACTTGGCGAATAGTTGCTTTGTTAGATATGTATGTAGGATGTTTCAGATAGCTTGTTGACTATTGCATTGATTGGTTATACCTTTTCGTGTTTTGGTCTGAGATGTTTGAGACTTCTAAAGTGCATCCTAGTAAGGTTTCCGTATGTCAGGTGTGAACAAGAATACTCCTATCTATTTGTCGAGTCAAATTCCATCACACTAAGTACAATGCCATCCTGTTCCTTTATACCTTGATGCATCGTGCTTAGGCGTGTTATCAAAAATAAAGTAAGTGACCCTTTGAAAATCCCAATCCTTGATAAGCAAATCATCCATCTATCATCATCATTGCTCATCATCATTTCTCATCGTCATTTCTCATCATCATCTCTCATAATGTTGGCTTGTTGGATCCTCTTGTCATCATCTAATTTCTTCATTTTCCGCACTAACATCACAGCATGAATATGTAATCATCATCATCATGCATCCATTATGCATCCATCTTGCATCCATAAATCATCAGAATTTTGCATATCATCTCACATGCTTCATCATCATAATATAGATCTGTTAGTCTAAGCATCTCATAAATCATCCATTGCATAATTACATCATTCACATCATCAATCTCATCCATCTCATATCATATCAACATTTAAGTTGTTTAGGATAATATAGATTTGTTATTCTAAGCATCTTAAAATCATCTCATTTGCATCGTCATCCATAACCATCCATTTTGAACCTCTTTATTGCGAGATCGACCCTCAAATCGAATCTTTTCACTCGATCTCTCGAGGGGGCAATGTACCAGTGTACTTCTTTCCGCTGGGGCATCCAAAAAATCAGAAAATTTTTAAATTTCGATCGCGGCAAGTTTATTCTTTGAACCAACGCAACAAGTACATTGCTTCAAAGAGGGGCAAAATGTGGACACATCAAATTTGCATTATGCATATTCATCCGCTCAATAAATAAATCAAATGCATCACATCCATTCACCTAGTAAACCAGGTTCTTATCATCAAAAGCTTAATCATAGTTTAATTAAATAAATCAAGCTTTATTTAATTAAAATCTCAAACATGCATCTTCCATCCTTTTCTGATTTAAATAAATCAATTATCAAAGTCTTAAAAGTCAAATCACCTAATTAGCATTAAATCAGCATAATCATCATCTATTTAATCTAACCCTGATTAAATGTTAATCCCATTCCACTTGCATTCTCTAGATATCTCCACTTGCACAATAAATCAATTTTATTGATTTATTAAAAAGCCTCATTTTCCCTCAATATGACAAGTCAAACATGGCATTTATTGCTGTTTTCCTTGTCCCCCTCTCAAAATTTATTGCAAATTCAAATTCAAATTCTCTCTCTCATGGGCACTCTTCCCAAATCTTGCACAGCCATTGACCACTCACCATTTGACAAGTGTCATCTTCTCATTGAAGGATCTTTAGTCCCACATTCACCATCTTGGCCAATCTCTCATCAACAAAATCTATAAAAGAAGGCTTAATCCTCATTCATAGGATCCACAATTTTATGCAAGGTTACTCTCTTCATTTGAGATTTGATCTTGTCCATTTCACTCCATCATCTCCATTTGCATTTTATCATCTTGAGCTTTGATCAAGGATTGGGAAAGGGTCACTAGCACATGTGACACCAATCCACTATGGAATAGGTGACTTGTAATTGCTTTCCTAATGCTTTAGTTTTTCTTTTGTCATGTATTGCATTTTAGAAGTCTTTACAAGGTATTTCATAGAGGTATTTTGTTAGATTTGTGAAATACTAACCCCTATATGAGTTTAGTTTTTGCAGATTTTAATAGATGCCTACAGTATGGGATCATTATAATCAGCTCACCTTGTAGACCTCAGAGTCACACTATAGGAGGGTTAATGATGCATTTCTATATGTCATCATTAACCAACAGAAATTCATCATTAACCCGCTAATAGGAGATGTTGGCTATAGATTGGGAAGAGAGGCCATGGCCTTTATTGCAAAATGGGGACATTGGTATATCCAATACCCAAATTTACTTATTTCAGGCTGGCTGGTTTTGATGGCCACCCCCATCTATTGCAAAGGTGTTGGAACAACAAGATTGTCTTGATGGAATTCATCTATAAGGCTTTGAGGATCAATTTTAAATTTGGTACCAAGCACAAGACCAATTGTCACAAATTCACCATGAAGTTGGGTGAATATAGCTGTGCACATAATGTGGCAGCCAAAGCAATCTATGAAGAGTTGATTTGTTTAAAATCGGGTTTATACACTTCTAGGAAGCATTTTGATCCCAAACACAAGATGCAGGCCCTATGTCCCACTATTTTTGATAAACACTTTACTCTGTTGGAGGAATTTTGGATAGATTTACAAGATGAATATGATCTCAGAAGGAGAAACTATGAAAGACTACCTATCCCACTCATGGTTGAGTATGGGATAAAAGAGGACATTCCAAAGACCTTGTCGGATGATGGGATAACCTTGGATCCCCAATATGATGCTAATGAGGTAGGCACCAAGGACCTAGATCCAATAGATTGGAATGCAAAGGAGTCCATAGATATAAAACAAATTGCAAGGCTAGTATTGGATAGGAGCATCCAATGGGTTGTTATGAGAATTAAGGAGCCAGAGGCTCAAAATTCCAAGAAGAGAAAGGATGTAGGCACCACTCAAGGCTATAAGAGAACAAAAAGAAGAATGGATCCTAAGGAGCCCTTAGAGTTTTTTCTTCCTAATTCTAGAGAGGATATTGAAATCCCTGCTCAGGATCTTCCTAAAGCACATGGAGAAGAGGCCACAATAGAACTTGGTGCCTCAACATCTGTTGCAGGGGAAGCGTTAACTCAACCTCTTGTCACAGAACATCCAAGTGGAGAGATGCCTATGGGAACCCTTCAAAAAGAAGCTGAATCTCTGAAGGAGAAGAAGCCTGAGGTGGAGATTCATGACATTGAGACAGATTCTTATGCTACCCCATTTGATAGGGATACCCATGTGGTTGCATCTATTGATGAAACCGAGGATGTAGGGACTAAACATGTTTTAACTGAAGAAGACCAATGGAAGTTGTTTGAGGACGCCAAAAGGGAAGTGGATGCCAAAGCACAAGCTGAGGCACTGGCTAAACAAAAGGAGATTGATGCAAAGACACAATCTGATGCATTAATGAAATAACAAGAATTGGAGGCTCAAGCTAAGGTTGATGAATTGGCTAAGCAGCAGGAACAAAGAGAGCAAGAGATCAAAATTAAAGAGGAAAGAGACAAATTGGCTATGCTACAGAAGATTCATGATCTTGAGGAAGAAAAAGCTGCTCAAAGAAGAGAAAAAGAAGCTCTTGAGGCTAAATTCAAGGCTGTTGAGGAGGCCCACAAAAAGAAAGAAGAGAAAGAATAGCTGGAGAGAGAAAAGGAGGTAGAAGAGTTTTCTCTATATGAGAAGAAATCTAAAGAGCCATGGAACTATGTCAAGGAACTAGAAAAGAAGAGGGTCCAAATGTATGAGAGAGGAAGTTGGAAGAAGAGCACTTGAAGAAGGAACAAGAAGCTAAAAGGTTACAAGAGAAAAAAGATAAGGAAGATGCTGTGAAACTTGCAGAAGAAGAAGCACAAAGGGAAGAATAGAATGTACAAGAGGTTGATTCTCAACCTAGGAACACTATATTGCAACCTTTATCTTCTACCACTGCTGCCTTTTCTTCAACACAAGTGGTCTCTACTCCAGCTGATCCTATATGGTTGAAGCTTGATTTAGAGAAGAAACAGATAGTTCAACCTCAACCTCTCAATTGGGATGATATGATGAAGGAAATAGAGAAGGAAAGACCCAAAAAGAAGGCTAGATTTCTTCATTCCACCAAGCTCACGGATGCAGGAGAAATTGTTGTTGAATGTGCAATTCTAGAGGTGGATAAGGATAAGGATGATATGCAAGTAACTGATTACCAATTGGGTGTTGTGAATTTGGGGAAACCTACAAGGAACCAACAAATGAATTTAATTGATATGGTAGGTTCCTCCATCAAATACAAGATGATTAAAGATAAGAAAAATAAAGATGAGCTTAAGGCCCAATTGGATTAGTTACACAAGTTCCTGAAGGATGTATCCACTCTAGTTTCTCAACAAGTTGTTGCTCTGAAAACCCTAGTCTTACTAAACAAAAAGGAAGTTGATGACTTGGTACAACTGAGGAGTAAGGTGGGGATGCTTGATAGATGGATTGATAAGCTGAATCAAGAGGTTGGTGAAGTACTGACTAATAGTTTTAAAGTTCATAAAGGAGCACTTGAGTTGGTAGAGGGGATGAATCATCATGCTAAAGACCTAGAAAAGCAAGATGAGGAATACAAAGAATATGTCAAGAAATTGAAGGACATTAGCAAAGTGCCCAAGTCAACTCTCCTGGAGCAGTCAATTATTGAAGAGGATAATGTTGATTTTATTGATAAGACCTTAAATATAATCGTGTTTAGATCTGAGTTCATCTATGAGCATAAGAATGAAGTTCAAGAAGCTAGTAAAGACTTGAATGAACAAATTGATGAATTGGAGGCAGTGGTTGCTATTCTTGTCAATCTGGACATCTCAGTCAAAGAAGGTCTTCCTCTAGATAAGTTGAAGGAAAAGTGGAGCAGTAGATTTGAGGAGGTAATGCAAAAGGAAGATGATGGAGAAGACTTGTTGTTGGATAGGGTCATGGATATCAAGGAAGGGGTGAAAGCTGCTAGGAGGGAATTAATAAAATTGAAGGATATGCAAGAATTCACTTTAGTAGAATTGAAGAGGATCAAATTTGATGATAATTGGTTAGATGGGCTTGATTTGGATATCCTTCAACAAATATTTTCCAGTTATGATGAGTATCTCCTTGATCAAGCAATGTAGGAGTGAGTTGGTAGAAAAATACTCTCCTCTTGACACAACATCCTTTCCTCTTCTATTTTGCAGGATTTTGACACAAGTTGGACTCGATCTCTCTTCCACCAGTTCCACCTTCTCTCTTGGGAGTCAAAATTTTGTACAACAAAGCAATCAACCTTATAACTGAAGATCAACAGTCTAGTTCCTTCATGCAATCTTGGTTGCTTAATTTGTGGATTTGAGTTTCTAGTTGAGAGAAACTTACACATGACATGTATATATGTACTTGTAGGCTCCATTTTGTAAAGGTCAACTCATTGAAGAAAGATTAGCCACCTGATAATAGAAGATAGGAATCATAGTCTTAGAATTTCATGAATTGTTAGCAGATACTTTGAAAGTTCAGTTGAACTTGGATACATTTTATAGTTTTTATATAGTTTAGATGTTGTTAAGTTTGGATCTCTTTGATAAGATTAATGAATCAAAATCAATATGTATGCCATTGAGTTGTTGTGCCTAATTTTTTTCTATTTAATGCAAATGAATAGAGGAAACTAGATTCAAGATTATCTCATTGAATTATCTGTGAATGAAATTGTTGTTATGTCCATTTGATCTATGTTTTAATGATGAGTGAATGATCTATTTTGAATCTTAAAGTAAAGGTTTCAATGAATGATTGTGATCATTGAATTAGCACTATGAATGTATGAAGTGGTGTAGATTATTCTATGGATTGCATTATGTTGTAGTTTAGGTTGGATAAAGAAACACTCATTGTTAATTGCATGTCTAGATATTAAGAAGTTTTGTTCATATTCTACTATTTTAAAGCTCTGTTCTATCTTTTTACATTTATTTAAACCCCCCACAAATGTAGGTTAATTGATCTAATGCAGTCTTGTTCCTTATTACCAACAAAGGCCCATTGAACATTATAGAACTTACATTGACCATTGAGAAATATAAACACAGTTGAGAACCAACTACGAGACCTTGGGAGTTAGATTACTATATGTTATCTTTCTTTTTTAGGAGAAATAGAATAGAGATATTTGGTTTAATGTCATTGTGTTGTTTTGACCATCAACAATTCCATTTGATCTATTTACGAGACCATCTTGAGTATCATAGTTTCCACCATAAATTTCAACTAATATGTCTTGTTTTAACATAATTTGGTATGCTAGATTTGTATTATTTTTGAACAATTGTTCTAAATTAAAAGAATTATCCCGTTCGCTAATTGCATTGATTGTTATTAGTTGTCCATGTAGAGAAAATAATATTTTCTGATTGTGTGCATTAACCTCTTTTCTCTTGTAAAAAGAAAATGGAAATGTTGGATCAGTAGGTGTAGGACGTAAGCATTTGTTATTTAGGTATGCTATGTCTCTATCTATTTGAGAGTTTGTTTTTATTTTGTTAAGAATTTTGGAGAAGATTTTTTCTTTTTGTCTCATAGTTGTTTGAAAAGTATAACATTTCATGTTTTCCCAAAAATTGTATGTAACTAGTTCGGCATATAATTTCACTGTTTGAAATAATGGACAGTCATGTATAGGTTTAGTTTGATAAAAATCACCACAAAAAATTATGTCTAGACCACCAAAATATTTAGTAGGTGTTTGCATGATGTCACTATTACCAATTTTTTTCCTCGGCTCAATTGGTGAAGCCAGCTGAATGTAATTTATCATAAGATGGTATTGTACTTAAGTTTAAATGCTGTTTCACATTTAAACTGTTATGAATTGAGTGACAGTTATGCATTTTGAAGGAGAAATAGAGTTTCAAAAATGGAGTTTTCAGAATGCCATTCAGATGTTCCAGAAATGGCAAAAATACATAATTGAACCAAATGAGCAAAATAGCATTTTAGATGCTTTCTTTTATTTCATAAAAACTCATATTTTACAAGGCTTCATTTGATTTCAAGCATCAGAATGATATTACAACTTTTGCATTTAAATGCATTTTTCTTTTCAATTGAAAAGCAGAATTGAAATCAAAGATCCACACAAGCCGTGGATATAACTGTGACAACACATTTCTAATAGCACATTGCACTACTGAAGATGCAAAAGGAAATCACATAAGAGAATAGCATAATCATCATTGCCTGTTTTGGCCGATGGTTGATGATGATGGTGTACCTTTGTCTTCTCGTATTCCGTCGACCTATAAGAGAAAAGAGGGGTGTCAGTGGCTCTGACTATGATGTAACTTACATGATGCACCTACAATAGTACAACTTACTATTAGCAATACATTGAAACAATCAATCAAGTGCAGTATGAAGAAAGTGAGTTGAAGGAGAAATAGCAATATCATGATTAACATGTTCCGTTTTTATGCTAACGTCGTTTGTTTCCTTGTGCAAGTATAGGTAAAGTCATGAAGCTGAACATTATTCGAAGACCAAGCATGTGGAGTAAAACGGGCTCCCACAAGGGTAGAGCTCGACATGCTGCCCTATTTATTAAATGGGCTGATTTTAAAAGATACTTCATTATATACATCGAATGAAATGAAATACAATTGAAGAGTAAAACAGAGAATTCATCAAGTAACGAAACCAACTGTGCATTCATAATGATCAGGTTTTCTTTTTGAAGGCTACAGGTGAACAATGAGTTTAGTTCACTAAATAAATTCAACTGAGTGCAATTACATCAGATATTGTTGAATAGGTTCATGTTCTGTGCTGGTCGTAATCATATATATCAGTTTTTTAATCATGATAGAAAACAGATTTGAGAAAAGTTTATTTAAAGCGGAACATAAAAATGCATGAAGAGTACCATGTTACAACCAAATATGAGGAAAAAAATCAGACACTCGCGTGGTTAATAAACTGTCAATTTCAGCTTGACTAGGTAATGCAGTGTATTCGAATGACAGATAATTCACTAGTTCCAGTTGATTAATAAGTAAATACTGCATCATGAATAAGTAATAACAAAGTGATCATTCCAGTATTTTAAGGGGAGAGTAAGTTTTGTCTTTCCAGAATGGTGCTTCTGAAGTTAGCAGCTATGCATATGAACTGGTAAATAGAGGTGATTCATAGTGATGCAATATTGCATTATAACTATTTCTATAGAGTTCAAAAGCAGAACATGGATGTTGCTTTGTTAAGGTTGAGTGAGAATCAAGACACTGATGTATGTGCAGAATACAAGCATGAAATTTTCCCTCTACACAATGAACTTATACAAAAATATTCTCGAGGTATTACACTTTTCTGCCAAGATTCTAAGTACTTGGAGAGTATTCTCAGAATGTGCATTAGATGTTCTTTTAAGGGTAGTCTACAATTCCATGTCGAAGACAATTCTGTGACAGGAGAAGTTAGATGTTTTTATCAAAAGGAAAAGAAATCATGAGTCAAATTCAAATTTTATACAACTATTGAGGTGAGCTACAGAAATGCCAAAATAGGATACCAAGTGATATGAGTCAGTGAGTTGGCTACAGGGCAACATACAGGTTATGTTATTCTTGTTATGAGTTTCAACTAGGTATTTGGTCAGTTTTGCTCAAATTATGAACAGTGTTGGTTATGTGATAGTTCAATCCGCCAATGAGGATACATTCTTTTCATAAAAAATAGAATAACAAGGAGGTGAAATGAAAATACAAACTTTCAGGTCTTTCTTTTGTTTCAAGGTTCTGAATAGGCCACTGTTTGTTTTAGCTCAAGTCATATGGATAGAATGAATAGCAGTTACTTCATATTTTCAATTGCTTTCAAAGTACAGAAAATATAGTTCTCTTCAGAAAATCTCAAATACCCACAAGTGGGTTTGTTTTCAAAATACAGGAGATATGATAATCTATGATACCCATATGGGTTTCTCATAAAAACAACAGTAAACTACAAAATATGAAGATTTAAGTGCTGTTTCGAGCTTCAAAAGAGAAGAAAATGCAATTTTCTTTAATAATTTCAAAGGCCCACTTTCAGTTTAGCATCAGAATACAGGAAAATCAATTACAAAGATAACCCATGTGAAATCTGGAACAAAATAGCAAGAATATAAAATAGATGAAAGTTTATGAGTTGAATCGAGCAACAAAAGAACAAAAACTCAGTTTTATTCTATTTTCCATGATACCCACAAGCATGTATAATCTCAAATATACATAAAGAGGAGTTTTCTTTTCTGGGTCAAGCCAAAACTCAAAGAAAATTGCTTACACAAATCATATCTGGCGCGGCCTAAACATGGCCAAAGATTCTTGATTAAAGAAGAAGCTCTTTAAATCTCTGAATAAGTTTTAGCAAAAGAAAAAATTACTAGTTCATGTCACTGAAGGAGTGCTTTAGCCGCGGCCAGGGGTTTCAGTTAACTTCCAAATGCCAAAGGTCCGAGTTTTAAGTGAAGGTCGAGCTCACATAATGCGGTCGAATGGATTCATCAAGGAGAAAACACAGAAATACAATGATAAATGCATCAGAAATTGCATTGATACCGCGGCCTCAAAGTCAGAAGCGGCTCAGAAATAAAGTAAGGAAGCTCGAAAGAGCTAGAATATAAGCTTACCATTGTCTCAAGAGGAAGGTCGAATAGATTGAAGGAAGCAATCATGGAAATCAAGCATTTCATCTGGAACCCTAAACATGGTGGTGTCGGCGCTGTTTGCAAATCGAGCCCTTCCAGAAGTTTCAAGTGCGAAATGATAATTTTAGGGTTTGACCCCGTTTTGTTCATGCCTTGATGTCAGCCGACATTATATTTGCCCTTGAATTTTCGCCTTTTGACAATAGCACATGGGAATTTCGAGTTAGGAATCCTTGTGACTTATTTATCAAAGTCTGAAGTCTAATGCATTTGAGGGTGGCCGAGACTTTTATGCCTAAGTCAAGCTTAGGGGTAATGCATTATTTGCCTAGGGTTTAGGCTTATTTATTAAAATTGATTGATAAGTGCCTTAGGGAGAATGGAGTATGTCATACCCTAGGTATTTATTTTAATTGATTTGAAGGAGATCAATAGTGAATGCCTTATGATTTAGGATTAGGTCATGATGATTATCTACTACTAAGGGTTCTTTGTTTTTAGTTGATTTTAAGGAAATCAATGAGGGATTTTAGCAAGATGATGAAGGGATAATTGATATGTATTAATGTTTTAAATGATTTTGTGAGAAAATCAGAATGTTGAAATGGAGAAATAAGGAGCTTTTCTTTTTGTAAAAGATTTTCAATCTTTAATAGCAAAAATAGACAAATTGTAAAAATTTGCATCTTGTAAAGCAGAATCATAAAGCGATATTCTATAAATTGCTTTATGTTTTCTTGCTATTTTTAGCAGATCTTTTATTGACTTTTCCTCTTGGTCGGATTTCTGACTTATCTTGGAGAGATCAGGTGTTTTTTGAGCTTTAAAAGCAAGATTAGCCTATTTTTAGAGGCTTGACTGGTTCATCATGAAAGCATTGTGCTTTTTTATGCTTTTAAATAGTTTTTGAGATTGTTTGAAACATTTTTCCTTGAGCTTTTTTCTGAGCTCGGATTAGGGTTTTCTTGAGAGTTCTTTTCAAAGACTTAGTCTTTTCAGCTCTCCATTCTCAGCAGTTCAGATTAGAGTTTCTTGCCCTTACACATTTTGGGGAGCTTGTAAACTTATGTGTGCTCAGATTCTGAGAAGTTCCACTCCATCATTCAATAAAATAGCAGAGTTTCCCTTTCTCAATTCTTTTTCATGACTTGGAATAGTAATTTGATTTGTCCTGTTATTCAAATCTGTTGGATCCTTTTCTTTTCTTACTATTGTTAAGAGATTTGTAGGAGTTGCATGCTAGTTCAGGTTATGCCTTGTGTTATTTTAACTGTCACATAAACCACTGTTGAACTACATGTGTTGTGAGATTGTGGGAATTTAATTTTAAAGAATTGGTGAGAGTAAGTTATTATCCGGGTCTTCTTACAGTTGATCAATATTTTTAGGGTAATAGAATTTTAGTTTTAGATTTTGAATCCAATTTATCCTTCTATCCTTTTTCCTGGAAGGTCACTTAGAATAGAATTCATCATTCGGAGGACCAGCTCACTCTGGAGATTCCTCTTTCGTGAAGATCACCCACATCTGAAAGAGGTTTCCATGTTTCAATAGTTTGTTGAATATTGTATTCAACAGGGTGCAAAACTATTGATAACAGTCACACAATCTTTTATCTATGCAACACATCAGTCTCGCTCCAACTTGTAGTGCAAAAAAATGTATCCTTAGAAATTTTCACACTTATTTGGGTCTTTCTTATGGATGTTGTCCTAGTTTTTCCTAGATTTAATGTTGTAATGTGGTCAACACATTCACATTAGGTCTTGGACCCTTGTGAATTAATAAGAATTCTATGATGTCTTGTAAAAGTGTTGTGAAGTGTTGTAACCCACTTTCACACTTTTCTAGGACCTTTCTATTATAATTCACCTAAATAACCTCTTTTTATCACTTACCAAGCCTTATTTCAAAGTGTTGTAACAAACGTTCACACTTTTCTAGGCTTGTCATCAATAATTTCACCCTTTCTTATGTTTAAATGACCCCTTTATACACTTACAGGCCCTACTTAAGTGTGTTTTGGAGAATAATCTCATTAAACATCATTTAATACACTTTAATTCTTGACACCTATTAAAAATTCCCTAGTGGGACCAAGTTGCCACTAGGGGCAACTTAGTCCCACTTGGCTCAAAAATCAAAATTATTTCAAAATTTTGGCGAGATATTATTTTCTAGACCTTCAGGTCAGCCTATGATGTGGTATTTTCATGAAATTTTGTATAATCATGTATAAATATAGGGTTTTCCCCTCATTTTTCATCTCTTAATTTCCTTAATATTCTAATTCATTCACTTAATCATTCTCAAGTATACATCCATTGGAGCTTCTACTTGCATATCTTCAAATTTCTAGTTCAAGGGTTTGATTACCAAACTGGGGTTTGACCAAGGAAAACCCTTATTCACTAACCCTTAACACTTTTCCCCCTCTTTGTATGTGTGTTTTGTAGGTCTTGTATGCAAATCTGTCAAAGAGAAAGGTGTTAAAAAGTGTCATCAAAGTCTTTCAAAGTCAACAAAACCCTAAAAGAAGCTTGGAGATCACCTACAGACCAAATTCTCCAGATTCAGATTCATAAACTTGTCAGAAACTAAAGTGTAGACTGAGAGCTACAAATTGCATCTTCAAAATTCCTGAAAGTTGAAGGTGGACTAAGTTGCCATCAATGGTGAATTAGTCCCACTGCCAGGCCTGAAAAGTGTTTTCTGCAGTTCTGAATACCCTTTTGGCTGAAACCTGTTCCAACAAAATTTCCCTGAAACATGACTAAGTCGCCCAACTTGGCATAAGTGTCCTAGTTGGCTTCAATAGTAATTTATGCAGGATTCCAAAGCTTCTTTGCATCACATTCCAGTTTCCAAGTGCACCTCTCCAGTCTCATTTATTTTTGTTACAGTTTGTTTTGCATATTTAGTTCATTTTGCATATCACATTGTGTTTTCAAAGATCTTGCATTTCTTTAGTTTTGCATTAATAATTCATCTCTTTTATTAGTTCTTTGCATCCATGACATTCTATTTAGAAATATTTCAATCATATTTGCATTAGCCTTGATTGAAACACCATAGATTTTTGGGATACCTTTCTCCTTTTAGGTGCAAAACCTTAGAAGTGTAAAGAGTGCCTATCCCCACAAATTTACGGTTCATTTTGGTGAACCCAACTCTAGAACATTCTCTTTTTTATTTTGAGTGCATTTACATCCTAGGAATAGCTTGCATCAACATTGCATTGCATTTTGCATTGTTTAATTTCCTAGGGTTTTAAAATTTGCATTAGTGAAAAACTCATCTAACTTGCATTTTTGCATTGTATTTCATTAAAAATCAACAAACTTCTACATGTTCATATTATATCTGCATTTGAAAACCTAAAAATCATAAAATCCAATTAATTTTTTTTGAAAATTCTCAAAAAAATCACTACCTGGACTAATTTTCCACACTAGGCGACTTAGTCCACTTGCACATTTTGCACTGTAATTTCTATCATTTCCAAATCATTTTCTACATTTATGGTTTCTGTTATTACATTTCTGTTACAATATCCAGATTTGTTGTTTTATTCCATTTCTTGCACTTAGTTTCCTTTCATTAATTTGCATCATGGCTATGTGTTTTAATAAGATTTGGATGTCATTAAAATCCTTAGTTGACATGTCAAGCTGTGCCTTTGGAACTTATCCTAATGACATCGAACTTCCTCATGCTCCTTCAACTCATCATGAATGTCCTCCTCATGATGTTGACATCATTGGAGAAGATGATGATAGCATTAATATGTTCCCAAATGAATGCCTTGACAACCTCAAAGCTAATGCATCCTTTTATCTGTCCATGAAACAACATGACCTTCCTACAGTACCACCTCCTAATATTTTTGGTTACTTACGTCCTGAAACAACCAAAGAACCTAAGTTCCCTACACAAGGTGAACCTAGTTCTCTTAAACAAACAACCCCTCAACCATTCTATGATAATAAAGTCACCAATACTCCAATCAACCTTGAAGAAACCTATGGAAAAGGTTTTACCATGTTGAGCAAACAAGGATGTGACACAAAAACTGAATATAACATTCATCAACTCTTAGAACAACATCTAAAAGATGAAAACACCACGGGATTAGGTTATCAAGATCCCTCTCATAACAGCAAGCCTCCTAGAGAATATTTGAGACTTTGTGATGATGGCACAGTGATCTTTGATTCCCCTCCCAATTTGAATGTCATCCTTCCTTGAGAGAAATCTTTACCTGATAACAATGACCGGGATGAGAGGATCACTTTGGGTCCCCCTCCTTCAATTTGAGATAAGGGTGAATCTAGCAAACGAAAAAGACCTTACAAGTTACAAAAACTAAAGTTTCCTCTCCATCCACCACTTGAATGTGAAAGGAAATTTCAAACACTTTTAAACAAAGAACTCATACTATTACCACCTATGAATAGGTTGGTGATATATCCTAAATATGCTAACGTTCCACATTGTGCATATCATCATGTTCTTGGACATAGAAGTGATGAGTGTCGTTAATTGAAAGATATATTGAGCAAGTATCATTTCGATGGCAATAATTGTTATCCAATAATTCCATAAACCACCATCCAATTCCTTATCATGTAATAGTTGAACTTATCACTATTACATGACCTTTCCCGTCACCTACCTCAGCTCATTCTTGTCTTGCATTCAGTGGGGGTAGGAAGTTGCTAGCCTTGTCCTAGTAATGCATTTGTCATTGTCCCTTAGCTGCATTATTCACCTTCCACTTATACTGACAGATTGGGAGGTGGATGACTTGCTCGATGATTGACTCACACTTTCCTTACTAGTCTTTTTCACTTTCTTTTTTATTTTTCTTTTGTGTGTTTGTATGTGCGTAATGTGCTCCCCCATGATGTTCTGTTTGATGTTCTCTCTCTTTGTGACATTCTTCTATTTGTCTCTTCATTCTTCTCTATCTCGTACATCACTTTCACCTTTTCTTTTGTCTTTTTCTTGTGTTTTCCTTTTGGGGATGACACAAGGAATTGAGACATCCAAGTCTCTTTCATATTGACCCAAAAGGATTTTCTTTTTCTTTTCCTTTTCTTGTATTTTCCTTTTGGGGATGATGTAAGGCATTGAGACATCTATGTCTTTCATGCTGACCCAAAATAATTTCTTTTTCTCTGCCTTTTCTTTTGTCTTTTTCTTGTGTTTTCCTTTTGGGGATGATGCAAGGCATTGAGACATTCATGTCTCCTTCATGTTAACCCAAAATATTTTCATTTTCATTTTCTTGTGTTTTCCTTTTAGGGATGACGCAAAGCGTCAAGACACCCTATGTCTCTTCCATGTTGACCCAAAAGGTTCTTTCTTTTTCTTTTTTTTGCTCTCTTTGTGTCATTCTTCCAGTTCTATGTATTTGGGGAATGATGCCAGTTCTAGGATCTCTCAACAACATTGCAGCAAAGAACATACTTACCCCAAATCCATAGATCCCTTATGTGTTTGGTGTTTTCATTTTGGGGGCAACCCCTCTTCCTTTCCTTTTTCTCTCGCATGACACAACCTTACTCGAAAACATATGACTTGGCATAGGGCTTGCCAAGTTGGCTCTCATTTCTTTCTTCTTGTTTGCATTTTTCATTGGCTACTTTAAAGTAATTTCTCATAGTACGATGTGTAGCAATTCCTTTAAAGTGGGGGCACACATTGGCATTATCATTTTTTATTTTTTTTCCTTTTTCTTGGTTCTTAACGTAGCCTTGTTACTTCATACGATGTGTTTTGTTGCTTTGTGGATGACATTGGGTGTAATGTCCTTCATGAGCGTGATCTATCTTAGCATATTACATTCCTCTTGATGGCTTGATGAAACACACTGCATCCCTTAAGTTGCAAATTTTCTATTCTTTTATTGGTCCTCTCTTGGAGACATTAGAAACAATGTTCCCTAAGTTAAAGACCTTGCATGAACTAAGCAAGACTCCTTTGAACATCCTTTGCATGTTGCATTTTGCATTTGTTATATGGCCACCTTACATAACACAACTTGCATGCTTTTGGTACCATCGTGTTTGTTCATGAGCTCCAAGCATACAAAGTTTTGCTTGTCTCATGAAGCTCGAAAAGTAATTTTCTTTTGTGGCACCTTATTAAAGTTATTAGGAGGTATAACTTTGGTATGGTTGAGAAAAAATCCCATTCCGAGGCATGACTTTCCCCATAGCCGCTTACGTGTGTGTGAGTGCATACCGATCATGAGTGTAAATTTCTCACCTTTTGGGCCTTCTCACCTGGCAGATAGCCATAAGTTTCATCACCTCAGAGTGAGTATGCATTTTCCAGACAAACATCCTAGATATGATCCACAATGTCATGGACAAACGATCAAAGCTTGATCTGACTCTCTTTTTCCTTCTCCTTCTCTCTCTTTCATTCTTTTACATCATTCTCTTGTGTGTTCCTTTGTGCTAATGCTTGGTTTGCCATGGGATCTTGATCCTAGGGGCTTGATCACCCCTCTTGATTGTTCTTATCTCATCTTTCCAACATGGGTGTATTTGGATCCCTCTTGATATGCATGTTTGGCTACTTTAGTGTGAGTTTGAAGAAAGTTCATCCTCTCACTACAGTGGGGGCTAAATGTAGCACAAAAAAATGTATCCTTAGAAATTTTCACACTTATTTGGGTCTTTCTTATGGATATTGGCCTAGTTTTTCCTAGATTTAATGTTATAATGTGGTCAACACATTCACATTAGGTATTGGACCCTTGTGAATCAATAAGAATTCTATGATGTCTTGTAAAAGTGTTGTGAAGTGTTGTAACCCACTTTCACACTTTTCTAGGACCTTTCTATTATAATTCACCTAAATAACCTCTTTTTATCACTTACCAAGCCTTATTTCAAAGTGTTGTAATAAACTTTCACACTTTTCTAGGATTGTCATTAATAATTTGACCCTTTCTTATATTTAAATGACCCCTTTATACACTTACAGACCCTACTTAAGTGTGTTTTAGAGAATAATCTTGTTAAACATCATTTAATACACTTTAATTCCTGACACCCATTAAAAATACCCTGGTGGGACCAAGTCGTCACTAGGGGTGACTTAGTCCCACTTGGCTCAAAAGTCAAAATTATTTCAAAATTTTGGCGTGATATTATTTTCTAAACCTTGAGGTCGACTTGTGATGTGGTATTTTTGAGAAATTTTGTATAATCATGTATAAATATAGGGTTTTCCCCTCATTTTTCATCTCTTAATTTCCTTAATACCCTAATTCATTCACTTAATCATTCTTAAGCATTCTAGGCATTATCAAGTCTACATCCATTGGAGCTTCTACTTGCATATCTTCAAATTTCCACTTCAAGGGTTTGGTGAGTTGTAGCATTGCATGTTGTTCATTCATCATTCTCTTTCCATTTCATTTCATTTTCAAGGGTTTGATTACTAAACCAGGGTTTGACCAAGGCAAACCCCTATTCACTAACCCTTAACACTTTTTTCCCTCTTTGCATGTGTGTTTTGCAGGTCTTGTATGCAAATTTTTCAAAGAGAAAGGTGTTAAAAGGTGTCATCAATTCATCAAAGTATTTCAAAGTCAACAAAACCCTAAAAGAAGCTTGGAGATCTGCTATAGACTAGATTATGCAAATTTGGATTCAGAAACCTGTCAGAAACTAAAGCGCAAACCAAGAGCTACAGATTGCATCTTCAAAATTCTTGAAAGTTGAAGGTAGACTAAGTTGCCATCAATGGTGAATTGGTCCCACTACCAGGCCAAAATAAGTGTTTTTTGCAGAACTCTGCATACCCTTTTGGTTGAAACCTATTTTGGCAGAATTTCCCTGAAATAGGACTAAGTTGCCTAGCTTGGTGTAAGTGTCCTAGTTGGCTTCAATAGTAATTTCTATAGGATTCCAGAGCCTCTCTACATCAAATTCTAGTTTCCAAGTGCACCTCTCTAGTCTCATTTATTTATGTTACAATTTGTTTGCATATTTAGTTCATTTTGCATATCACATTGTGTTTTCAAACATCTTGCATTTCTTTAGTTTTGCGTTAATAATTCATCTCTTTTATTAGTTCTTTGCATCCAGGAAATTCTATTTAGACATATTTGCATTAGTCTTAAGTGAACCACCATAGTTTTTTGGGATACCTTTCTCCTTTTAGGCGCAAAACCCTAGAAGTGTAAGAGAGTGCCTATCCCCAAAAAATTATGGTTCATAACTAATGAGATTTTGTCAATAAGGATAATATGCAATTGTTGATATTATTTTTTCAATATATTTAATTTGTTTGAGCTCAATGGAATAGTAGTGGATTTGTTAAATGGTATGAATAGTGTAGAGTACAAAGTTGTGCCTCCAATATTGTAAGTTGCTTTGCCTGTGTATGTGAGTAACAAGCCCTGTATCTTATCTGGGTCTCTATCAATAGAGTTATTGTATATACGCAGTAGGCCTTGGTGTACAACTTTGGAAATGAATTTTTTTCCTGTTCCAACACCTCCTGTTAGAAACAAATGCAATGGTTCAAGTAATTTGTGTTGTTTATTTATTAGTATGTCCTTTACTATGGCTTGTTGCTCTTTGTTTAGCAGTCTTCAAACATTGTAGTATTTTGTGTTGTCAAATAAGTTTGGATATTTAGAAATTTCAAATGGTCTTCTCATTTGTTTGTTGTAGAATTTAAGTTTTATTGTGTCTAGATCCGATTACAAATTGTATTGTTCATTATATTCAATGTTTAAGTTTTCAAAATTGTTTGTTTCTATATAGTTCTCATTCTGAATATTGACATCATTAATATCATTTACCAAATCACCCCATAGCTCATTTAAATATGGTATGTGTACTTTTCTTGATTAAGTTTTACTATCTTTTCATTAGCAATGAAAGTGTTTTCCCATGTTGTGAAGCCTTTTTTCCATATGTTTTCATTTATGGAAAATGGGACATACAGTAAAAGTTGTTCCCTATAATAGTTCTTAATGTCAACATGTTTATTATATCTTATATATCGAATAATTTGTGGTCTACTTCTTCTTTTTTAATTGTCCTTTTGTTGTTGTGTATTCTGTGACAAATTATGCTAGGCAAATATTTGCCAACATTTTAGGATGTGCTATGTAATGGTAAATCAAACTTTTACAAGCAATATTTTGTGAATCATCTAGCTCATTTTTTAGCTATGTGGAATTTTTCAAAATATGTATGGTTTTCAACAGTTGATGTGTCTATGAATATGCATTTCCTTAAACTATAGTTAAGAGGAAGTGAAAGCACAATGTGTACAACTTGCTGACTAGACATTTGTTGTAGGTTGAGCAAAGCATTGCCAAGTTTTGTTATCATTTTAATTGCATTAATGTTATGTTCTTTGTGCTCCGTGGGTATTTTTTTAAATGCATTTGTTATTGACGGATTGCATTTTGTCATGTATGAGCTACAATACATTGTTACAACATATGCATTCAGAACAAATTGTGTATCTGTATTTGTTTGCCATAGATGTGGAATTTTTTTTACAAAATGTATTGTTCCAAATGTGAGTTGGCTTTCCTTTTAGAAATATTTTTGGTCTAAGCAATTTACATTGTATGACCAATATGTATTCTTCTTCATCCATGCTTATGTTCACTAGGAAATCCTCAAAAGATGTTGAGCAATCATAATTTGAACATTCTAAAGTGGATCTTAGTTTTTCAGCCAAACACATGTTTCTTTTTTCATCGATGCATGGCTCAAGAATTCTTGTTGTTTTCATTGGTGGTTGTGGAAAACCAAAGCGACATTTTTTTTGGTCTTTCTGCATTGTTTAGTATGGTAATGTATATGTATTTTAGATATTTTATCATTTAAAGTTTCAGTATTGCAAGTTATGTATCTGTCTACAAAATGTTCAATGCTAGTATTAGTATCTTTTCCATAAACAGGTGCATCTTTAACTCATAACATGAAATGGTTATGTTCATTTCCTCGATTTTGGAATTTTGTAACTGAAAAGTAGTCCAATACCTTTCCAAAAAATGTCTCATTTAAACATATTAATTGTTTTAGTTCATTAATTCTATGTTTATAATAGCGAGTACAAGTGGTTGGATCCTTTTTAATCAAATAGGTAATGTCAACTTCATTAAGCAATTCTTGTCGGTTTTCTGTTGATTTGTATTTGTGTGAGATGTACAATTCTTTCAATGTTTCTTTTAATGGCTCCCAGTTTTGTTTTGCACTAGTGAAAGTTACAAAAAAAGTAGGTGGTCCTAATTGTCGTATCATTGCGAAAAAATTTCTCTTCAAGTGTTACAAATAGTCTAGTGAATTTCTTTTTTTTTTAAATCTACATATCCAATATCTGATTGCAATATTTTTTCAAGGTTTGGTTTGTGCTTCACATCTTTTTCTAGTAGGGTTCTACCTTTTAATTTCCCCTTGTGAATTCTTATCCATAGTGTAGAAAAAACTTGGGCAATTAGAATTTTAATGGTTTTGAAAAATAAGTTGGTGGTATGATAAGAAAATGTTCGATTTGAATTTTGTAATTCCCATTGTGCAATTTTTTGGTATGAAATTTTCTTTTCAATTCATTCATCACGTGGTTCTCCAAAAAATAGTGTTGGAAAATTCATTTCTTCCACATATTTGTCTTGGAATATTCCAAGAGTTTGTTTTCCTTTAGCAAGTGCAATTTCAATGACTTTGACCTGTATTAAATGTATAGTTCTTAACTCAGTAAATCCATGGATCAAGGTATCTGTTTCCATTTCCATTGGATTATTTGTGTCATTGTCTTTGTCGCTATCACTTGATGAAGAGTCGGTAACTGTAATATGCTCTTCCAAATGGTACAAATGTTGATGCCAATTTTTGTTCAATTTAACATTTTGCATTTTGTACAACATTGTTTTACACAATTCATTTAAGGAATTCATAATAACATTTGGTTGAACTCTTCCTTTTTGGTATGAATTTCTATATTGCAAATGTCTCTTTAATGCAATAGCAATTGTGCATGTTTCATTGATGGAGCATGGCAACACTATTTGTATAATATTCATGTTTGTTGGGACATTGATAATTGTTCCATTTAGTCCAATTTAAGGTCTTTTGAATCCTAGTTTCCAAATTTGTGTAAAGTCAAGTCGAAGGGACACTAGTCTTTCTTCAAGTTTTGAAAGTGTAGCAGTGTATTGTAGTGGCTTATTTGTTTTAATATGATCTGGTGTTGCATTTATTAGTTTTTTTTTCCCCCCCAATTGGTGATTACAAAAATTGTATATTTTGTTTCCATAAAATTCTTGTGTCCTTAATAAAACTAGCCCATATGTTTCCATATAATATTCTTTTTGAAATGCAATTTCCCACAAATTGCACACATGTGTTTAGGTTTGTCTTTGATTTTTGCCATGTAAGATTCTATTGGTTTTTTTTCCCCCTCCTTTTTGCATGTTTTGGATTTTAGGTATTTTGTGTATCTCTTGTTTTACTTTACAAAGTGACTCATGGAAAACAGTGCTAAACCCCTTTGTGAGATGTGTAGAGTTGCAAGTTTTTACTTTTTTAACTGTTTGGAATGGATTCTTTCAATTTGTGCATACTAATCTTTTGTTTAGGTTTTTTGTGTATCTCTTGTTTTAGTTTACAAAGTGAGTCATGGAGAGTTGTGTTGGACCCCTTTGTTTGATGTGTAAAGTTGCAAGTTTTTACTTGTTTACTATTTCGAATGGATTCTTTCAATTTCTGCATACTAAGCTTTTGTTTGATTTTCATTATTGTTTTTTTTCTAGTTGTACAGGATAAATGTCATTTATCATTATTATCTCCACTTCACCTGGCTTATAATGTCTATGCATGTCATTGACTTTGTAACATATGACATTGTATACTTTTGTTGGTTGTACACATTTATAATATACTTTGGTAGGAATTGTACTATTTTGTGATAAAACTTTAATTTTTATTTGCAAAATGTAGGATAGCCATTCAAAACAAAAATTAGATCCTTCAATTCCACTTTATTCAAACAGATCTCCAAATTTTGCAATAAATGTTTCCCAATTTCTGACACCACAACTAATTTTCAACTCAAATTTTAAGCATGTTTCAAGGAATTCATTTGCTATGTTGTCTCCATTTAGCATTGCATTGCAAAAGGATTGAGCCATGTAGTGCCTAAGACATTGGCTGTCATATTCATTTTTAGTCAAACTTGTAATAGTATTGAAAAGACTATCACCACAATATGATATTGATAATGCATTTTTGCATAATATAGACATTGTATCTATTGTTTTCTTCCATGGAATTTTTTTTAGGGAATATATATTTGTTCCAAATTGTTTAGATTGGTGAGCCTGTTGTTTAGGTGTCTTAAGTTTTTTGCTCACAAGTGGTTCGAAATGCCCATTTTTATGATCCTAATCATGGAACAAAATAGAATATGTTGTACTTTGTGAATTTTCATTGAAATGCAAGTAATTTTTTTTCTTTTTAAAGACCAAATACATATCTCAATATCTAACCACTTGGATAGCCATGTAATACAAAACAAGTCTCCCCAAAGGCCATACTCATTAAAATTTGGCTTTGGAACTATAGATAGTCGCATGCGTCACAAATATGTACTAACATCATGAACGCCATGCATTTTGGATAGTGTGTGTGAGTCTAGCTCATTTTCAAGTGAAAACAAAGCGTCAAGATCATCGATTGCTAGACAATTTAGAAAATGATCAACAATTCCATTTCTTAGTTCAACAGATGTGTATCACATATGTAACAATAGTTGTAACATGAGTCAAAAAAGATAATCGCCTACATTGTATACAAATGGGCTTATTCTAAATAGGTTATTGTCTTCCAATACTGTGTCAATTGAGATATCTTTGTGTGTGTTTTTGACTCATAGTTCTCTACATCTATGATATTATCCAATGCAAAATTCAATATTGATAATGCATATTTACTAAACTTGGACATTGAATCTATTGACTTATCCTCAACAATTTTTTTTCTCAAGTTACTAATTATTTTTGAGTGTTTACATTGGTTAATACATTGTTCCAATGGCTTTCTTTTTTTGGAAACAAGTGGTTCAAAATGTCCATTCAAACAATCTTCATCATGGAACAAAATAGAATATGTAGTACTTTCTGAATTTTCATTGAAATGCAAGTACTTTACTTTTCTAGTTGATGACCAAATACATATTTGGATATCCAACCACTTTGCTAGCCATTTAATACAAAATAAGTCACCCCAAAGGCCATACTCTTTATAATTTGGTTTTTTAACTGCAGATAGGTGCATACATTGTAAGTATGTATTAATATCAGTAATTTGATGCAATTCATTCAATGTTTCAGGATCTAGCTCATGTCTATATGAAAACAAAGCGTCAGGGTCATTTTTTGCTAGGAAATTAAGAAAATAATCAATCATACCATTTCACAATTCTATGGAAGTGAAGTGCATATGTAACAAATATTGCAAAGAGTAAAAAAGACAATCCCCTATGTTGTCTACAAATGGACTTATCCTAAAAAGATTATTGTTTTTCAATACTATAGCTATTGTTTGTTCTTCATTCGTATTCATTGATTCATAACTTTCTACATCTATGATAGCATGCAATGATTTTTTTGGTTCACTCTTTTTTGACATTTTATGCACAATAAAAAAACAAACTAGAAATATAAAAATAAAATAGGTGTAATATGTTACTTGTCAAATTCTATATGTTGTTGAAGTTGTAGACATCTAAATTTAATCACTTCCATATGATTAAATTTACTGCCTTTCCGTCTATCGTATTAATATTAATTTATTAAATTAATATTACACCTTTTGTCTCATATCGGTAAAGTATTTAATTTAATAATTAATACTTTATCTTTCACCCTATTCCTCTCTAAATTAAATAAATACGCTAATTTATTTAATTTAGTCATTTTTACCCTTTTGATTTAAAAACCAATTTAAAATTCCTCACTTTCTCTCTCCTTGTCACATCCTCCATAACCTTGCCCTAATCTGAATTAAATTAATTAATTCATGATTATGATGTGCATCCTCTTAATCAAAGATTAATGTCACATCCTCCTACATTTGCCACTTGCCTCTAATTTTCCATTAATTAGCCTAACCCAATGTTTGCACAACCTTAACCAAGGTCATTAGCTAGATTTAGCACCACTTTTTAGCCAACCTTTGCATTTACCTTCTTTTGGCATTGACCCCCTTTCCCATGTGAATTTTTAATTCACATTCCATCCTTCCAAGGCTTCTAGATCCTTGGACTTGTCGCAATCTCCACATGTGACCAAGTCCCACCTTTTTGGAGCCCACCTTTTATCCTTTAGACTCTCCTAAGAATGTGAATTTTTAATTCACATTTATGTTTGCAACCACCTTTCCTTTTCCCTTGTAGATTTTTGAGGAATTCCAAAATTCTCAAATATCCCTTTCACTCCCACTTGGGGACAAGGAATCCCTTTTTGAGGAAATCCTCTCACTCCCCAAGGTGCTTGGAAGGTACTTGTCCTTCCTCCACCTCATGTACCTTTTTGACACCTCACCTCCCTCATATCCCCTTGGCCACTTCACCATCCACATGTCAAGATGTGAGGGCTTGTGGGTTCTCAACCCACCATAGCCCTTCATCTTGGCCTTGTTGGAGCAATCTTGACTATTGAATTCTCTAGAGAATTCAAATTCTCCTATAAATACCCCCTCCTCAAGGGCATTTTCAACACTTAGCCATTTGATAACTACCTGCCAATTTGCCTTCACTATCATCTAGCCATCATTTTGCACATTCAATCTTGTATTTAGCCACTTAAGAAGCCATCTAAGGAGCACACAAAATCGTCCCAAGCAAGGGCCAATCAAGGAGTCGTCAACAGCAAGGAAGGTGAAATCGTTTGCATTTTATTTTATCCATTTTCTTTCTTGTTATATCACTCTTTTGGCTAATCTTGAAGTGTCCTTAGTCTTTTATCACTTGCATTTTAAAGGTATTTTGCACATTAGAGTAAGGTAAAATTTTTAGGTTCACATTTCTGGCATGCCCGGTGGGACCCACAAACAGGTTCTCGCATTTAACCTCTCTTTTTGTTAAGAATCTTGCAGGAAAAGGTCGCAGAAAGGCGGCAGCGCCCTCTGCCTTACCGCAGAAAGGCGGCAGCGCCCTCTGCCTTACCGTAGAAAGGTGGCAGCGCCCCCATTTTGCTGCAGAAAGGCGGCAACACCCTCTGCCTTACCACAGAAAGGCAGCAGCGCCCTTTTGTCCATTGCAGAAAGGCGGCATCGCCCTACATCTGAAAGTTTTGTTTTCTCCTAACAAGTTTACTGCAATTAGTGATATATTTAGAAGGTTTTTCTAACACTTTTCTTGCAGTGGGAGGGGCACAACTTTCCTTTTTTCTTAAAAATATGACAAAGTTTGTTGCAGAAAGGCGGCAACGCCCTCTTGTCCACTGCAGAAAGGCGGCAGCGCCCTCTGCTTTACCGCAAAAAGGCGGCAGTTCCCCCATTTTGCTGCAGAAAGGTGGCAATGCCCTC